>JBBPJY010000437.1:5609-18381 GCA_038088975.1 Xerocomus cyaneibrunnescens
GTCGGCGGGCAACTCACAAGACGCTAATATGATGGCTCGTATACTTTGCCAGACCGTCGGGGAAGTCCCCACTCTCTTTGGAGGTTGCATGAGAGTGGCAACGCACTGCTGAAGAGAGGTCTTCTTTCGCTCGATTGCCCCTTGAACTGTTGGTTTTCGAACCGCCGAGGATGAACCAGAGGGCTGTTGAAGTAGCATCAGTTGTCTAGAGTCGTGAGACAACTCTAACGGCTCTACGGGTGTCGACGGTCGCGAAGTGGCGTCCACGTCCATGAGTTGCGAAGTGGTTGGCCAATAAGTAACTAGAGTAAGACTACTATTTGGAGGAGGCCGTGACGCTGTGCCAGGAATCAGAGACCCTAGATGGTTGGTTCGTGAAAGGGGAGGAAATAAAGTGAGACTTGACGGACTTTTGAGTGGAATATCGTATTTGAAGCAAAATGTCACCGTCTTGGCGCCGAGTCTGTGGTGTTCTATTCGAAAAGTACAGTGGTGATCGATCCACTTGGGTGGCACGTGTTACATAAAAACTTGGACCAAAAAGGCAACTTCTGTGGTTCGGTGGTACACCGCAAGACCACAGAAAATTCAAGAGGGCCTCTGTTCTCTGCCTTTTCCTGCTCTCTAGACCCTCGTCGTGCTCCCCGCAGTCACACTGTGCTATCTAGCACCGCAATTGGCTAGTCTGAGTCGGTCAGATCCGATAAGGAGCGACTGTTCCATTCGAATGTTCCATGTCCACATAATACACACACACCGCAGTGACCATATTAATTTGGTCCGTGGTCCCGTACTGCCTCACTGTCATCACGCTCAGCCAAGTGCAGCGTGTCCGCCACAGCGAGGCGGGCTAAACACAATGCCCTCTCCCTCTTCATTCAATTCCACACAGGATCAGCGCCGCGTGGAACGCACCGACATCGTAGTTGCCATTCCGGGTAAGTACTTCATGGGGGCATCCTCTGCTCCACATACCGCCATCAGTCCGCATCACTCGGTGGCGCCGTCGGGCTGTGTACACTTACGCGCATACTTGCGACTACGCATGCATTATGTATGCACCATGTTTCACCGACTTCGTTATTCGTCCTGAAGAATCCCGCAGTCACGAGGTATGTACGGCAACCTTGATTATGTCGGCCGATGCGATGTATCGGTCACCTGGCCCGAAGCCGGTTGAATCTTATTTAAGGTGTATGTACCTGTACCTGCTTCACTTTTTTTGACCCCCCGACCCTAGTACAGCTGACTCCCTTGTGACGCATACTCCCTTATAACGGGGTTTCCTGACTTGGCATGCAGGGCTTCGAGCCCCTACTCTCTCATAACGTGCACCCTTGAGCTTATCCCGAGGGGTATGCGTATTAGGGAGTCGACGTTATGCTGTATGAGATAGCCGACTAATCGTGATTCTTGTCGTGTCACTTTTCGTTGGTTTTTTCCCACTCTGTTCTCAAACGGGATTACCGTCGGACCGGTCATGCATACGGATAAATTGATGAATAAACATTGCTTCATGAAATGAGGACGCCAATGGTACATGTATCACCCTCCTACAGGGTGCTCGTTGATTAATACAGGTGTAGGTCAAGGGGAAACAAGCTCGAGTCAAAGATCATTGACCCATAGATATAGGTAGCATCATTAACACTGGTCGCCATAAACAAATCATCCGTGAATTTAAATATGATTCTAGATGCCGTTCCTTCCGTATAGCACCCGGTCCCAAAACCGCGTGTATTTATTTTTGGTCCGTTCACCCTTGGTACGCAAAGGAAACAGCGCCGTATAGGCCATCCTCGCGGCCTAACATGCCGTAGCCGTGCAGAACCTAAACAATGATCCGGGCGTCAGCTCGGATCAAGCGAGAAACGATGTGTCCCATACCTCCATTTTCCTCGCATGCCATCCTACACCGCTGTTGACATTGCCGTTTGCATGCGCTAGCCGCTCCATCTCGACCCGTAGGGGATGATCGGCTGGCAGTTGCCTCCGCAGTTCCCCCCCGACCCACCCAGTCGCCGTATCAACGTACCAACCACGACCACCCTTGCTTCGAATGATCCGCCATGACCCAGCACCAACTCCGAGACCTACAAGCGCAGGGATGGACAACTCGATGACGCGAAGACGTGTGGGTGCCTGTGGGACGATAGGCTCGGGGCTGAGTATGGACGTGTAAGGCGGTGTACACAACGGTCCGATGACTTTTGTGTGCAAGGCGATGGAGGCCTGGCGGGCCGATCCGCGAGTTACACCCGCGCCAACGCCAGCTCGGCTCCAATCAAGCTCCGGCGAAGTGGATATGAGGGTCAGTACCTCGACGTTAACAACTTTGGTCTTGATGAACGCGGTGATGGCTTTCAGTTCAAGCTGTGGGATGTAGGAGAGACCTAATGAGCGTAACTTGGGTTGTGGCCTACAGTCCTCCAGCAATTCTTTGGTTATCGGGGCGCTGGATAAGTCAAGGTAGGTGAGCTCGCCACTAACGAAGCATGGAGCATGAGTAAAGATTTCGCCAAGGTCCTCGGTTGATAGTGGGGACGGGAACGTTTGATCACCATAAAGGGTTAGCTCTTGTATCCGAGCAGCAGCAGGTGCTTGAATGAGGAAATTTCTAATCGATTCTCCGGTTAAGCGGGTGCATCGAGCCAGAGCAAGCGAACGAAGCTTAGTAGGTGAATCACCAAGTGCATCGAGCAACTCGGGAGTGACACGCGTCGCAGAAAGATCGAGATGAGTGAGAGATGGGAATGCGAGAACAAAGGGAGTGAGGATGTGTGGCTGGATAGATTTTACGCCGCGCAGGCAGAGACGTCGAAGACCAGTGAATGTCAATGGCTCCTCTCTGGCAAAGCGGACAGATGGTAGTGTACGAGAACGCCTCGCATCCATTCGTTCCTCATCTTCGCTCCCACTTGACTCACTGTCGTGGGGGAGGAGGCAAGTATTGACAAACTCGGTGAGTGCGGCAACGAAAACAGCGCTGACACAACCTGTGAAATCGACGGCTTCGAGTCGTTTGCATTCCCGCCTCCTCTCACGCTCATCCTCTGGATCAGTGTCATTGGACAAGAGGCCGCGTCCACGTGATGGGCGACCCCGACCACGTGAATGAACTCCGCGGAGGAATAACTCATTTAACACAGGGAGCGTTAATGCTCCATCCATATATTCGGTGGCGCCAAATGCCGTGATGTTCGGCATCTCCTAGAGACTCAGGGACACATCAGCCAACGTGGGTCAGAAGAGGAGCAGACAAACCTTGAGAAGTGCCTCGACACGTTCGCCGGTGACGAAACGGCTGTTCATGCCCTCCTCCACAGAGCGGCGCATGCCAATGGTCCGGAAATGGTTGAAATCAATGTGCTGTACAAACCTTCCGGGGCGTGTGTCATGCAGCGTCGGAACTAGAAGCACAGGAGTTTAGTGAGCACGAGGATCACCCGGTAAACAAGGAATGGAACGGAAAATTACCGTAGAAACCGGGCTCGTTCATTTCCATAACATTCTGGACTGCGTCGCTAATGGTGCGCATGATCTTCCAGCGCGCAGGACTTTTGCTTTTCGCCCTGAGACGCCGCGGACTAGGGTCACGAGAAGCGGGGGGAGAGAGCAGTTCAGGAGGAATTGATCCATCTGGACCACTCAATGTTTCAAGAATAGATTCCTTCCATTTTTGGAGGGCATCCTCGTTTGTGGAAGCCCCGGGTATGGAAGTGCTAGCAAGGGCCTTGGTAGCGGCATCTATGGACTGCTCGACGGCGAGGGCAGCGTTGTCCTCGGTGCTTTGGTCCTCGCCACCTGTTATTTCGTCCAGGAGTGCGAGCCAGCTCCGTGGGAGGCGGACCTCGATTTTCTGCCACAGCCAAGGTTTGGCGGCGTCGTACCACGCGTGGTTGACGAGGCAGAGATTTGCCAAGGTCCGACGCACGACTGGTTCTGGACAGTTGCCCGGGGGCATGGACGACGGCAAGGCGGTCGGAGCGCCATAGTCTCCGAGGGCGATAGGGTCCAAGGAACCCGCAAGGGGAGGCAGACCAGAGGCATAGACGTACGCACAGATTGTGAAGAGAAGTTCGGGAGGGTATTGCAAGACGGCGGACATGGTGAGCGGAAGATCGACGTTTGAGAAGGAGGAAGTCAGAAGTCCAAAATGCGGATGAACCAATGTGAGATCGCCCTGGTGGTTGAATCTTATATACCCACATCGGTCGGCACTAGAGTTGATTATGTAATCCGGGGATGGCAAGAAGGTACGCGGCTGGGGCACTACCGATTTACGTGAGAACGGCGTAGGACGGAACCGGGATGTCACGCTTCGAGCCAATAAGCCACGTCCCTTGCAATTAGCCCATCTGGAAGCCGGACAGCGTGCAAATTCTTCGCATCATCTGACAACTTCCGAGAGCGATCACCCGCATGATGCTAACAACGTTTCAGAGAGGGAACCCTTTCCTGCGTCAGCCTCACTATTGCAGTACTACCTCACATCCCGAGGGCTATCGCCCCACCCCGACTGACCCGAGCGTTTCAGAGTACTTTTGCCTGTGTCCCCATTGTTGTATTTGGACTGTTGCCCGCAGAACGACTAAGCAGCACGTTTCAGTGAGCCCTTCATCTCATCGAGCTCGGAGTTAAACATGAGAAACCGCCTTGAGTCTCTCGTATGCCACGATGTTTCAAACCTCGCTTGTAACCCTATTGCCAGCGTCCCCCCGTCTCCCATGAACAGTCCAGTCCAGTTCAGAATACACGACGGCGTCTCCAAATGACCCCATCGTCTGGCACGTTCGCGCAAGACTCGCACCCTGCATCTGCCGATTCTGTCGAAGTAACACACGTTGGTGCTACTTTACATGCAACTAGGGTCGCTGCTCAACTCCAGGTGAGAGATTTTCACACAAACTTGATGTCGCCATCTCAGAGACGATACGTAACCAAACTGTCACTTGACGACTCTGCGAGTTCATTTTAATGTAATATAGGCATTTGAGGGTCGATTCTGCGCTATGTAAAACCAAGAGTGCCCGCGACCCGCGCCGCGCTGTTTGCGGTCTTGATCAGCGGGCCACTAAGGTCCGAGTGCTTATTTGATATACATCGCAGGGTAGACTGTTCTCGAAGGGGATACGGGTTACAATTATCGTAATGGCAACGCTCAAGTTTCAACGCCAATATCACAAATCGGGTATGCTACCAAGGGGCCTATGGCCTGACTCAACCGACAACAGAAGCTAACGGTAATGAACGAGTCCCACAGTTCTCTCGCATAGGTCGCCCTGGCGAGCTCGATTGAGCGCTCATCCGTGTGTCCATCCCAATCGAATTCTCCGTGTTTCAACGAACATCGTCCGTTGTGTCAGACTGCAGTTCAGAATCACATATTTACCAACTTGCAATTGTCCCATCAACGAACATTCCAGCGAGTCGTACTCCGCGTTGACCCGAACGGTAGTGCCAGCAGAAATCATGAGAAGCCATCAAGTATATGTTACCATTGCGTACAGCATGCCACAAGTGGCGGGTTCCAAACAATCATTCGTCATGCCTTGACATAAAACTCGTACTGTTGCAACATCCAAACGAGCGAAACAGCTATCAACGTGGCATCAGCAGGTCTGTGATGTCAATTTGCAATGCTGATCAACTCAACTTGACACTATCACAGGACTGAGCGCGGGCGAAAGGAATTTGGCGGTGCGGAAGATGAACAACTCGGAGGCAAAGTGGGCAAAAGCAATGAGGTATGTGAACAGAGTCATGTCATATACGCTGCGGCGATTTAGCTAAGCACGATCAAATGGCAGGGGATACGTACACTTTGCTATGGATATTATAGGCTGCGTATCCCCGCACGACGGCGGAGGTCAACGTCCACGTAGCGAACGTGCGAGCTTGCAGTGCAGTGACTGTGGGAGTGTTATGGTGCGTGGCAGGCCCAGATAAGAGTGTCTTACTGGAAGTGGGTGCTACACCAGCGTAGAGCCTACGGGTGAGCTTGAGCGTCGCAAAGTTTTGCACCGTGTTGAGAAAGGCCACGGTAGCAACAATAAGTTGCCATTTTGGTAAGAGCCCCTCGGTTTGTGGCAGAGCTGGTCAAATACGTTCAACAAGGATACGACGTACGAGATGGTGGCATTACCGTCGAGGAAGGGCTGCAGAGTGGCCATGAGTGCTTGTTGGGTGGAGGTCAAGTTGAGCGCCGATCGTGAACCGAATTCGGGTAACGTATATTGGCTTACATAATCTTTCCTAAAGCAGGGATTGTCAAACATGGGTGAGTTTTGCATTGGACAATCGTCACCGAGTGAGTGCCTGCCCTTCCAAGTCGGAGGGACGAGCACGCAGTCCATGCCAGATCCCTCCTCCTTGCCATTCCCCGGTCCCTCACGTTCAAACTCTTCCGCCAGCACTGCCAGCAGCAGCAGCACTAGCCTCTCACGTCGCTCGCGTATCACTCGAAAGCGAACTGGAACGATCACCACAAGTTCGCTTCGTGAGGAGCCAGCCACTGGACTGCTGGACCAGGTCCTAGACATATCCGCAGCGAATAACCCAGATTCAACTTCGGGACAGGTTGCTAGCCGCCCCGGAACCCCGAATGGCTCGTTGGCGTCACATCCTCGACCCGGGGCGGACACCGCTTTGGGGACTGTCCGTAGCGGACCAGAGGGAGATAGGAGTCGTACCACCTTTGGGACATCCAGTCCTCTAATAGATGGTCACGAGGCATCACCAGTGCATCCTCATCTGTCGCAGAGCCAACCGACGGTAGCGCCGTCGTCCGAGACAGTTGTTTCACCTCCCGCGGTACGTTTAACATACCATTGCAAATTGTGTCCCACTTCAATTCCGTCCCTGTGTAGACAAAGGGCAAGGGAAGACATTTACCCCGCCTGACATCACCTCCGTCGTCGTTCAAGCCTACCCTTACAGACGCCGACCGGGTTCGGAGCAGTCTGCGCGACTCCTTGTTGACACAGCAGTCTTCAACCTCTTCCTCCGTGTATCCCATGTCCACTTCAATGGGAACCGAATCTCCCCCGTCCCCTCTATCTCCCACTCTGCCAGACCGTGGTGTTCCCATACCCGCGTTCGAGTTGGATGGTCCGAAAGTACAAGAGTTCGACGCAGACGACGTGTCTTATCGGCTGCAGCTTCTCGTCAAGAACAACTACTTTCTCCCACCAGCACACTCCAAACCATCTCCCGCTGATTTGTCGTCATCGCTCAACAACTCCAGGAAGGCACCACCGACGTTTTTTGACTTGTTCCGTGTTGGAAAACCCAAGTCGAAGCCTACCAGCCCTGATGCTGCAAATAGCACCAGTCCAATTTTCAGAGTGACATCGGATTCCACAACATTCTCGGGCCGTGTTGCACGTGACAGTGGTAGACCATCACCGCAAGCGTTCCGTCCCCCGCCGGGGAGTCAACATATGGCAAGGGTAGTTGTGGTTAGGGAGAAGATGGTGGACTTGGTTGCTGCTGCGAGGCAAGCGGAAGCGGATCTTGGGAAACGTGACTTTTTGTTGGATCGGGACCGCGCCTCCCGGAAGGCTAAATTTGCCACGTTTGATGGCATCGTCGATCCCACGGAGACGGTTGATGTACCACCTCCTTCGGCCAATTACCCTTTGGCACTGCAGGCTTCAGCGCTTCATGGGCTTGGCATCGAAGATTCGCTTGGTGCGGCTATTTTGGCAGAGCGGCTACCACCCCCGGGTAGCCCCGGGCAATCATCTCTGGATCCTCGAGAAGATGCTTGGAGAAAGGCTTTGCTTCAGGAAGCGGTTGGACACTCTCTCAATACTTCAAGGGCCACGTCCTCTGCATCGCGCTATTCCTCGCCGACAAAGTCTCCCTTCCCCGCGCGATCGTCGGAGTCGCTTCGTCCCGACCCAATGCTAGAACAACAAAGGAGGTTGCTGGACCAAAAGATTCTAAGTCATCCTATTATAATCGACCCGTCGGAGGACTTCGCTCCACCCGCCCCGATGACCAGTTCAAAGTTGAACCCAGCGGCCTTGATTGCTATTGTGGCGGACCCAGATCGTCGAAGGTTATCAAACCTTGCTCTATTGAGAGCGGAGACGCCTGTGCCACATATGCCCCTCTCTCCACCACCCCGTCGACCGTTTGGTAACCCCAAGTTCTCTCAGTCACAGACCAACGTTTCACCAGCTGTCGATGATTCTGCATGCCAGACACCAAGAAAGCTGTTGCGCAGGTCTATGTCGTCTCCCATGTTCTCTGAGAGGCAGGGGTCCCACACGAACGGGACCGCCACTCCAATGAAAACCCCTCCAATGCCCACCCTGAGCGTATCACCAGCCCCCTCAGCCTTTGATAACCGGATGAGCAATTTGACCACGGTGTCTCGTGACTCGGCCAGCGAGCATGACGACCAAGTTGCCGATGACCAACCGGGCCGGCCATCACTTGCATTGACAGTGGCAAGCACGGATGGTCGACCGTCAATCTCCGAATATTCACAGCCCTCGCCTACCGTATCGGCATTCCGAGATAGGTTGTCAGATGGTTACTACTCTGCCAATTCGGGAGGACCCGAGGAAATTGCAAACGTCTCTCGCCATTCATCTATCCTTCGTCAACAACCACGACTAACTACCATGTCGCCTCCACCCCGACCATCTTCGTCTCTCGTAGGCATTGCCTTATCACCACCGCCCCGCGCAGGCCACCTTCCTTTGAAGATCACTCCCTCTCGGACACTTCCTATATCATCTTCTCGGTCATCCTCTCAAAGCACCGCCCACTCGTTTGCATCCAACTCAACTCTGTCACAATCACCACATGCACCTCCACCACTTTTCCTAAACGTCTCGTCGCAGAGCTTCCACTCTGCGCTTCACTCTGCGCCGCCCCCTTCCTCTACCACCGAATTCTTTGATCACATACAGGCCCACGCAGATGCGATGGATGACCTGGATGACTCTGACGATAGCGCGAGTGAAACATTCCATGATCTCGCTGTCTTTGCCTCCTCGCCTCATAGACCCAAGTTAATGCGGCTAGGCAACCTCTCCACGCCAAACGTCTACCCTGGGGCGAAGGAACCTTTCTATCCGTCTGTCATCCCCACTGAACGGCGGAAACCCGTGGAACATACAGCCCCAAAGGCACCCTATTTTTCTAGTGTCAAAGCGGCTCCCGACTCCCTAACACACCTCTCACTCGCGCAACATTCACGGGAACATCTTCCTATGGTGGAATCCTCGCCTGAGTCTCGCCCCGCGACCGCGGGGGCGGAGAACGTGCGGCGGTGGCAAAAGGAGCAAGAGGCGTTCCAAGAGTCTTCGAGAAGACTAGATGGTTTGCTTATCCGGCATATGCAAGCAGAAAAGGACACGTTGAAGAGAATTGCTCAAACTGCAAAAGTAGCGAAATCATGAAATTTCCTTCCTTTCTTTTACCTACCATTTACCCTACGAGATCGAATCCTTTTTTCTTCTGTCTCGAAAATTAGCATGTTACTCATTCAACATACCCGTCCTATGGTTGCTTTCTTGTTTGCCTCCCTGTAACTGCCACGCACAAGAATTTTATTTAATTGATTTTCGGTCTCGGTCGCTGGCTGGACCTGGAAAGTATTTGCTGTGTGTCCTGTGTGGCTGCACGTGAAGCCTGCTGCGTTCTGACTCCGCTCCCCAACTAATTGAGATGATCCCAGCCATTACCCTGCCCATCCACTTCCCCTGTTCTTTACGTCTTCCAAGCAACGCATAGCGGCAGATACGATGGACAAGACCCAAGACACACACAGACAGCCTTATTCCTGGCATCAGGTTTGTACCCGTCTTAACCACCACCCCCATGGGTGGTGGCGCAACCCTTCCTCGGCTGACGGTTATTCCAGTCCCATGATCAGGTGAAGCTCTCTGGGAAAGCTCATGGTTGTCGCTCATCCTTGCTGTGTATCATGGTGTACAGGCGACGGTGCTGCTGCTAGTTCCGTACGAGACATCCAAGGAAGACGTGGTAGTACGTACCCAACCCCATGCTGTATCGCTCTGGCTCACGTCCAAGCTTTCTTGACGCAGGTGGTCATAGAGCGTAACTATCTCTTGGCCGGCGTGAGAGGACAGCAACCAGTCGTCAAGGTAGGCGCCCACGACCGTTCGCTTGCGCTCACACCTGTCCATTCTGACGGGCGTGGTTCCGACGATGCGTGGATGCTGATGCCGAATATCCCAGGGACGGCTTTACGGAAATGTGGATGCTGCCAACTCGGCGTGGCAGCTCGAACCGCGGAACGCGCGTCTCTCGGCGCGGGAGCGCACGACATCGACCATCTCTACCACGTCGACGCAGTCGTCGTATGCCTTCGTGTCCGACCCGGAGATATCGAGCAGTTTTGCAGCGTCGCTCGAGAGTGCGCAGACTTCGGACGCCGAAGAGGTGGTGACGGTGTCGCCCGGGTTGGCTTCTCCGGTGTCTTCTGGGGATGAGCGATCTGGGTCGGCGTATCCGCGCAGATCGGCGATGGGCGCGTCGGGTGCGGCGTCCCCGGCGATGCAGCCACACGCGTTGTCGTCTTTTTCGTCGTTGGAATCGTTGCCGTCACACTCGGGGAGGTTGTTGACGCTGCATTTGGAAAAGGAGCAGTCGATCATATGGCCGTCGCTCATCGTGGGGCCTGTGCCACAGGAGCTCTCTCAGTGTGCACCGGTACCTACTGCTTTGGGTACGGATCCGGAAGGCAAATATAACATGGATCCGACGAGCCTCGTATTGTTTGCTATCGAGCTGTTCGACATTCGAAAGGACAGAGAGGAGGCGTTTGAATGTTTTGTGTAAGTCACTCCTTGTGCATCTCGCTGGAAATTGACGATGTTGATCTCTCTCATGTTTAGACGCGCTTGGCACCAGGCTCATCTGCCTTCTGCTACGATGAAACTCGTCACCCATTACTTGCCTCTCCAGATACCGCTCAACGTGATTGACGCAGACGAAGAAAAACAACGCGGCACGATGTCGTACTATTTGCAATGCATTGGTGGCCCTACAGGGCTAGCACGACTCTTTCTCGAAGCAGGTCTCCTTCATCTCGAAGGTGCCGCTTCGGTTCTGCTTTCTGCTTCTTACTCAACTCTGTCTTCCATCCGCGTACCCCCTCCTCCTCAGCCCGGTGAAGGTGGTGCAGAGGCATGGAAGAGAGACAGAGAGATGGCGAGTCGCTACTTTGATCGTGCGCGAGCGTTGCACCCCGAACTGGACGTACCCGTCATTCCCGACGACGGCACCAGCCAAGCTGTGGTAGGCAGCACACACGAGCTCGAGATGCCATCGATTGAGATTCATCCGTCTGCACCGGCGAGCGTGTACTCGGGCGAAGGCTCGATATACTCGGAGCAGGAGACGATGATACGTAGGCGGAGACAGAAGAAGGAGGAGTTGATCTTCTTGGACGATGTCAAGGGTAAGGAGGGCATCGAGAACGCGTGGTATTTGTACGTGCCTAGTTTGGTCGGCGCTGGGACGGCGTTGTTGGTCGTTGGGGTGATTGGGGCGCTGAGTTTTTCGTCGTGGAGACGGAACCAGGGTTCTTGAGGTCTTTGATTACTTGCGAGGTTCTTTATGCCTGCATGATGGTACATATATATCTTTTTGCTGTGCTAGGAGTCCCTTCTTCATTGTTTGAAGTGCATGGATTGCTTCAAGCCGGCAGTATGAAAGATGTAGGATGACTACTAGTGATGCGCCGCGGGCGCGTTCAGCAATATTCAGTAATGAATTGAGGCAACTATGTACTCGGTGGAATATACGTTTACAGTATGGGTCCCAGACTGTCAGGAGTCGCCACGACGTACTTATACAACTACGGAAGGACTATCGTATAGTATTGGATGTCGTTGCAGAATGATAGTCCTCAGGGTGTGCCAGCAGTACAGAAACGAGTAATGAAACGAGAATACCCATAACCTCTCCAAACCCTCAGGCTTCCTACGTTTGCGTAACAAGTCACAAATAGTATAGCTCCAAAAATGACTCTCGTCACGGCCCAGAAGGCTGCATAAATCTTCAGTTACACATCTTACAACCATGCATTGTTCGTACCTGGCCGTGGGTCACCTTGAATCGTTTGCGATAAGGGTCGTTGTCGACGTCCGTCAATTGCACCCTCACTTTCTCGTTCTTACCAATCCCACCACGCTTAAAGTCAGCCAAGCAATCGTCCAAGTTGTCTTTCACGCCGGTGCAGTCCCTCGCCGAAGATACCATCATCAGGTGGATCGGGTTCGATGGGTCGAACAACGTGAACGATTCATGATTCCGTCGTTCGATAATCACGTGCCACAACGTGTAGGCGACAGCGGCGTACACCATCAGCGCGACGATCGTGATGGGGATGATAGTGTACCCCCAGACTGCTGACCGGCGGTACCATCCCATGGTCGTGATCGTCTCATTGCCGCTCAGAAGGACCTGTGCCTGGGTCGGAATAGTGCGTGGGTACACCGAAAATGCGGATCGGAGGAACTGTAGCGTGGGTGAGGTTCATTCAGCCTTGTTGGATGGAGAGGAGTGGACTCACCGTGCCGGAGAACTCGATGACACCCCGCCAGTATTGTTCCTGCCAACGCGCTTGTTCATTGGTTGCAGAGCTAATGAACGTGGAAACTTACCAGCTCCCATATCAAAAATCTGGTCACGTCCTCAGGGGTGGTCGAGTTGCTGTTCGAGGCGGAAATATAAATAGAATACAGGGCATCACCGATCGAGTTCGTGGTCAAACTCTGTGTAG
>JBBPJY010000440.1:0-18357 GCA_038088975.1 Xerocomus cyaneibrunnescens
CCCATTTCATCAGTACGCTGTTTGGGGTAGAAGGACTGAGGGACAATGCAGCAGAGTAAGCTAAGACCGCCTCGTCCCGATTTTCGGAGTTTAATCCCTCGTCTCCAATCCTTGCCAACGTCTTGACGCAACGCTCCGTAAACTCTGATGACAAGGTTTAAATATTCCACCCTGACGCTAGCACCGGAACTCACCGGCAAGCCAGTCGACGATGAGCCTGTTATCCCTGACATCTTCACTCATGGCATTTGCCATCTCGAGAACAGATTCCGCAGCATCACGTACGCAACCTTGAGCATAAAGATATTCACAATGATGTCTCTGTTCGTGTGCATTAATCAGGCTATTGGTTTTGCGTTGGGCATCGGCAAGTTGGACGCAGAGGTCTTGGTTAGCTTGCTCGAGACGTGCGACTTTGTTGTCTAAACGACGTGGATATCAAGGGGCAAGATTCAAGGTGGAGATTGACGTACTTGAGCTTGTAAGATCTGAATGTAGTGACTTGATAACCTCATTCAGGCTATCTTTTTGCTCGTTGGTTGCACATTGAGACCTGACGAGGTCGTTGCGGAGTTTTTGGATTGTTTCTTCGAGCCGTACAATACTGCTGGCTAGTATGCATAAATCCAAACTGACTATGAACCAGGGTGTGGTTGAACTGACTTGAGCTCTCTTCCTGCGCTCGAAGGGACTGGATGAGTTGATCCCTCTCCTGACAGGCCTGTTGATATTCATCGACCCGGATACGCAGTTCTTGGATGGTTTTCTCTGGTCTTGCTATGTCCTGTATATAGAGGATAGCAGTTAACGACTGAGTAGAAATCCAGCTGACGAATCCAAGTCGCGCCATAGTCACTTACATTGAGAAAATAGGACGAAGAAAGCATGTCATAGAGACTACGAAGGGTGATTTCTGTGTCTCCACGGGCTGCAAAGTCGTAGTTTACTGATATAGCCATAGAATAAATGACATGATCATGCTCGACGACCGGCTCAATTTGCTCTTGTGTAGTAGTATCCCAGAACGAGACGGACCGACCAGCGGAGGCTGCGACGAACGCGTTGTTACTTGCAAGAGCGATACACCTAGCATCCTGAGTACTGTGAATTGACCATTGCGAGAGGGTCGTCCTGGTGGAGATGTCGATACAATGGATCTTACCATCACCAGACAATGCGAAGAGTCGCTCGCTGTTGCTCGCCCAGGCAAGAGAATTGTTCAAACCAGACCTGACTTTGATTGGGAGGTCAAGGAGGAGGTCCCCATTTTCAGTGCCATAAACTCGAACGGAGTTGCAGATAGACGTGGCAGTGGCGATGAGACACCCGTCCGGTGAGAATTTCGCAGCGACAACCCTGTTGTCGTGTTTCCATGGACCCAGCAGTTGCTCTCCAGAGAAAGACCAGGCACAGGCAGTCTTGTCATTTGATCCAGTCGCAATTTTCGTCGCGTCTGACGAAACGTCGACCGCGTACACTGCATCCTTGTGCCCCCTGAACTCGGCCACTTTTTTCTGGCTCCTCGCGTTCCACATCTGCACTGAGCCACTTTCCGTCCCACCCACAATCCACCTTCCATCTCGTGATACCGCGAGGCTGCAGACAACATCCCCCACATCCATTGGCGTCCCTACCGCTTTGCCATCTTCAACTTGCCAACACAGAATCTTCCTCCCATCGCCGCCGCCCACGATGTGCTTCCCGTCAACAAGGAACGCGACTGCATTCATATGCTCTTTACCATCGATCACGGTTGGTTTGACTGCCTTTCGGTGAATGATACTGGGAGGAGAGCTACTTCCACTCGACCCTTAGGTTCTCGTCAGTATTGTACTTTTACTTGTCATGCCTCTACTACCTTCAAACGTTGTTTTGGTTTGGTGACTGGAGGAGGGTGGGTTCTCCCTGCGATTTGATTCTTGTGTTCTCATCAGCGTCGTCCTTTCGGTTCTCTCATCCAGTGCTCACCTTTCTTTAATGTGTGGCGTACTTTGGAAAACATACTGGATATCAGATCAGTGGAAGGAGGAAGGCATGGTCATTTGTACGCCTTCAAGTTGCCTGCCATATACGTGCGTCCTTACCGAATGGATTCGCACACTCAGCACTGCCTCGTGGCTGCTGAAGTGCACCCTTGCCCCGATCGTCAATGCTGAAGACAGTTTTCGAAGTAGCCAGAGACGGGCAGCAGCAACAAATTTGTCGTGTTTTTCTTATCCGATGCCTCCTCGAATGCCTCCAGTGTCCTTTAGGCGTACGTCCACCAATTCTAGGAGGCAAAGACCGAACATATTATATGCTCGTCCTATACCCGTCCAGTACAGCTTGCTTGGCCAAGTGAAAAATCGTTGCATGAATGCGCGAGTACATTTTCTTTGAAATCATAATCGATGGTATTGTTGGAGATCAAGCTGTTCGCATTAGTGCATGATTAGCATTTCAGTCCTACACTCATTGGATACTGTTTTTGAACAGCTCGTGGTACGCGCCGCTCTCCCCTTTGCCTTTCAAAGTCCCGTAAGTATCTACTCGAGAGGTAAGCTCTAGTTATAATCCTTTTTCTTCACCGGACTAATACATAGCAGTTATATACATTCCTTTAGCTCTGTCATTCGCATGTACATCCGGTAGTCACACTGAGGCGTAACCTCTGTCAGCATTTCAGTAGCCAGCACGATGCCGATGCTACACTCTGAATAGTCACACAATTGACGGCCATGTCTCCCTGGAGACTGTCGCTTTCACCTTGCTGGATTAATAGTCCCATGTGTCGTTTTTCCTCATCTCAGTAACCGTTTTTTATTGTCGTATCCGGCTCCAATGTCATAGCCACCTCGGATGGGTTGCTCTTGGGTGGTAAGTTATTAGGTACTATGTGTCTTGAACTCGAGCTCCCCTCCCCGCTCGGGGCTACGCTGGTACCAGTGGACCTAGAACGAATTGGTAACCCCCATGTTAAGTTTTTACCTGGAGTGCTATCTTACATCACCCAGGGTGAAGTCGATGAAGAACCTGGCAGAAGTTCTCTTATCCTCGGCGGCGCCAACCAGCCTTCTCAGGAGTCGTTGAATTTACCACATACCAGGCGGCACTCTCACTTGGGCCACAGCAGCTTAAAAGTGTGCCCCATCAGTATCAGCTATTTGCTCTCTGATTCCCTCCCTCTCGTTTAACTGTGACGATCCAGGGCATGCGATCTCTGTTTCCAGAAAAACAAGCCTTGCTATCATTTACACCAGTTCACCCATTATTGACACATCATCCACTGTCATGAACAAATTCGGTTAAATATCCCTGGTTCAGTCGCATTGAGGGGCAAATACAACCCCATGTGCGCATTAAATAGATGTGTGTCCTTCTTGGCAGCATTCTATGTCGCTCACAACATTGTTTTTGAAGCATGATATATAAAGTATAGCATCTCGTTTCTGTCTCCTTCTCTTTCGGCAACACGGACCAAGCTAGCAGCCCTGCTGACATGAACTTTGGCCTTGTCACTGTGTCCGGCAACGATTAGATGTTCATTGGTGCCATTTTCTACGTTAGTAACGATCAACTTGCCCATCCCAGATCGTCGGTAAAGCTGCCTTCCAGAACGTGTATACTGTCCTTCATACAAACTCCAGTGCTGTCAGCCTTTCCCAACTGGCCAGTGGAGTCGGCTCCTCGACGAGTCTTGCTGCAGTGTTTTACCGGACAAATAACTGACTCGACCAGTCATGCAGAATGAGTGCCTTGTAGGAGGATTCGGATGGTTTGACTACTTTTGTTCCTATTCCACTGTAACGTTGCCGGTTCAAGTTGGTTTGAATATGGACTACGGTGGAATGGTCAATTGGAGGCAAAGCATCGTCGTAGACTGTACTCCTTGACCCGTGTAATGACTGTTCTCATCCATCGCGTCCTCGGCTTGCCACACGAGGGCTGTCTTTTCGCCGTCCCTCACGGAATTTTACAGAGAATGCCATTACACGTAGTTCCCTGCTGCTATCGAATTCAGCGGGGGTTTCTCCCGACCAACTGTCGGCGTCGATCCAGCCTCATCTTGTTAGTATGCACTGGTTATTGCTGAGCTCTTAGTCATCAGCGACAGTGTACTTAGCAGAGCATTGAGTGACAAACGTTAGAGAATAAGCTAAGATAATGAGTATGTGGAAGCCCACCGTGGCTAATGGCAGGAACACTGGGGAGATCGGTCGGAAAGAACTAGACCAAGATCTATAAGGCTACTACAAGGTGCGGGTACAAAGGTCAACTGTCCTATCTCTGCGAGGTGCGGCGAGATATATAGTGTACTACACGTGACCTGTATGCCAATGGGCTTACAGTATGCCACACGACATAGTGAGGTATGTATTTTGAATAGAGTACATCTTCGGGGCCGCTCTAGGTTCTAATACATGGAACCATAACGCACACTCCATCGCCAGGGGCATAACGGACCACGTCATCGGTGGCAGTGTCATCATGTTACATCTATTGTACGTCTACCGTACGAATGCTGTCCACCAACTCGCTCAATGATGTCTCCTCGCGAACTCGAACCATGATCAAGCTATCCGTCGCAACACGTCTGTACTGCGCCCGTGCCAACGGTGCGAGTAACAATGCACCAAACGACTGCCTCAGCCGGACAACAAGCCGCAGCGCACGAGTCTCGATGTCACACTGAGCAACCCCGCGCGAAAAGTCTTGGTCGAGAAGTGGACTGATCCACGGATGGATCAGAAGTAATCCTTCTATCCCGGATAGGTCGTCCATGGTGTTGATCGCGATGTCCCCAAGCATCAGTGTTCTCGCATGATAAACAGGGACACCAGACTCAGGATCTGATTGTGAGAGACGAACGACGTCGGAGAGGGGGAAAACAATGCCAGGAAGTCGTAGTCGACCGGCGACGAGTGACAGTGGGGGAAGATCATACAGTCGACTGTACAGTGCTACAGGCAGAGAGAGGTCGTCCAGTGATGAATGAAGTGCCACAGTCGTGTCATCCATCTCAGCTGGCCCAATGGCTTGTGGAACGTGCAGCGGCACGATTTCGTTGTAGACAGTGAGATCGGCAGGTAGGTAGCTGTGGTGACTACCTGAATGCCCCGTCCAAGCGAGAAGAGTCACATTATCCGAACGCGTCAGGATGTGCTCCAAAAGGCGACCAACTG
Source organism: Xerocomus cyaneibrunnescens (assembly GCA_038088975.1). Lineage (NCBI taxonomy): Eukaryota > Fungi > Basidiomycota > Agaricomycetes > Boletales > Boletaceae > Xerocomus > Xerocomus cyaneibrunnescens. Next base: position 5,163 of record JBBPJY010000440.1, read on the forward strand.
CTTGGCTGCCCTCTCCATATATCACTGGGAGCGCAACATTGAAGATCCCGAATAACGAGTATGCCATATCTTCCTGCCGTGTCGTCTTCCGGGAAGAAGCCAGGTAGAGCTTCTCGCGTGCCCTGTCAAATCCTGGTTGAAGCGTCGCTAACTCTTGTGTCCCAAAGTTCATCGCCTGCTCCATCTCCGAAAGAATTATCAGTGATTCCTTGTGGTTGAAAATCTCCAATCCAAGGTATGGCTTCCAGTCCTCAGTGTAGAACTGGACGACTTCGGAGGCAACATACTCTTGATATGTCCACCCACGTGTGTTCCAGATACTCCTCCAAAGGCAACCTCTCTTTTGCGTCTCCGACAAGACACCGAGAAGGTGGACGATAGTGAGGGACGAGCCACGGTACCACCTAAACATTGCGACCAATGATTCCTGCTGGACTCCCTTGTCGAGTTGATTGACACAGCACGTGTCACTCCATGCCCACTTGAATCGAAGGCTGCATACAACCTTGCAGAAATTTTGCAGCTTGCTGAAAGACGGTGACAGCGGCAGCTTGTAAACGGAGATATTCTCGACTTGTTGGAATGTCGGTTCACCGGGCTGCCATCTGTGTGACAACATCACATAGCGATAGAACTCCTTCACTTCTCTTCGAATACGCGAATAATCGACCCCGGTAGCCATCGAAGACCGCAGCTCATCATAGATCGCCAGTTCCTCGAAAGCCTCCGCTTGCCTTCTTTTGTCATACAGACAGCCAGTCTCGGTGTCAATGAGTACACGTGGCAAGTGGGAGACGGTCTCCTCGACCTCTTTTTGAATTGCAGAAGTTGCGTCGCTGTACCGATGGCGAAGCTCTGTCCACAACCAATTAACATCTGCTAAGGGACTGAATGACGACAGAATGATTTACCGCGAATTTTTGGATCGGGAGATTGGTCAATCTTCGAGAGCATAAGTCTGAATGCCTCGAACGCTTCGCTGTAACGGCCGAAGCGGTGTAATATAGCATGCTTTTCCTCATAACCTTTATGGGATGATGGATCGAGCTTGATCACCTGGATAGTATTGATCAGCAGGGCTCGTTTAACATGATGTTGAAGATAATGCATGCTTCACTGCTATGTTTAAGGAGAATATTATTGTGGTTCACCGGGTCAAGTGACAGTGCATCTGAGTAGTATCGGATAGCCTGATCATGTTTCTTTGAGTCTCTTGCGGTGTCGCCCAACCTCTCTAGCTTCTCAGCACAGCGTCCTCGAAAATCTGATAGACATCTGTCAATCAGCTTCAGCTACGTTGCCATCGCAACCACCTACCGAGTTCCCACTGCGCTCGTTCATTGTGCATACTTTTGTTCTCTGATAGCTCGATCTGCATTTGTCGGAAACACTCGATCGCCTCTGTGAGGCGACCATTCCTTTCGAGAATGTCGCAGATGACACGGTAAACGAAAAATTTTGGAACTTTAAACTAAACCGAGAGAGTCGACATCCATTTTTGAACTATCACAAAATGCGCACCTTGGTCGCAGCGCACAAAGCTTCATGTGCTGACCCACCAACTAAGATCGCGTTTCCCCATTTCGTCAGCATGCCGTTCGGAGTGGAAGGGCTGAGCAACAAAGCAGTAGAGTAAGCTAAAACCGCTTCGGCCCGGTTTTCAGCGTTTAGTGCCTTGTCTCCAATCCCTGCCAACGTCTTGCCACATCGCCCCGTAAACTCTGATGAGAAGAATTCAATATTCTATCCCAATGCGCGACAAAGAAACTCGCCAGCAAGCCAGTCTGCGATGAACCTGTTCTTTCTCATATCCTCACTCGTAGTAGCTGCTAACTCAAGAAGAGACTCTGCTGCGTCATGTATGCGACCTTGAGCATACAGAGATTCACAATGATGTTTCTGTTCATGTGCATGAATGAGATTATTGGTTTTGCGTTGGGCATCGGCAAGTTGGACACAGAGCTCCTGGTTTGTTTGTTCAAGACATGCAATTTTGTTGTCTAAACGATTTGAATCTCAATGGAGCAAGAGCCAAGGTGGCAATTGACGTACTTGATCTTGTAAGGTCTGAATGTAGTGACTTGATGATCTTGTTCCAGCTGTCCTTTTGCCCAGTGGCTGCATGTTGAGACTTGACGAGGTCGTTACGGAGTTCTTCGATTGTCTCTTCAAGGTATATAATGTTGCTTGTTAGTAGGCGAAAATTCCAACAGACTATGAACCGGGGTGGAACTGAACTGACTCGAGCTCTCTTCCTGTGCACGTAGGGACTGGATGAGCTCATCTTTCTCCCGGCGAGCTTGTGATTGTGATTCGGCAACCTCGATCCGCAGCTCTCGGATGGTTTTCTCGAGTTTCGCTGCGTACTGTATATAATGGTCAACGATTGAATAGATCTCCGGCTGACGAATTTAAGTTGGGTCATAAGTCACTTACATCGACGAAATAGGATGAAGGAAGTGTATCACAGAGACTGCGAAGGGTAATTTCCGTGTCTCCACGAGCTACAAGGTCGTAGTTTGTTGATATAGCCATAGAATAGATGATGTGAGTACAGTCGACGACCGGCCCGATTTGCTCTTTTGTGGTAGTATTCCAGAACGAGACGGACTGGCCAGCGGATGCTGCGATCAACATGTCGCTGCTTTCTAGAGCGATACATCTAGCATCCCGGGTACTGTGTATTGACCATTTCGAGAGGGCTGTCCCGGTGGAGATGTTAATACAGTGGATCTCGCCATCGCCAGATAATGCAAAGAGTCGCTTGCTATCGCTTGTCCAGGCAAGGGAATTGTTCAAACCAGACCTGACTTTGATTTGGAGGTCAAGGAGGAGCTCCCCGTTTTCAGTGCCATAAACTCGAACAGAGTCACAGATAGACGTGGCAGTGGCAATGAGACACCCATCCAGTGAGAATTTTGCAGCGACAACCCAGTTGCTGTGTTTCCATGGACCAAGCAGTCGTTCACCAGAGAAAGACCAGACACAGGCAGCCTTATCATTTGACCCGGTCGCAATTTTCGTCGCGTCCGGCGAGATGTCGACCGCACGCACCCAGTATTTGTGTGCTGTGAACTCGGCCACTTTTTTGTGGCTCTGCACACTCCACACCTGCACTGAGCCACTTTCCGTCCCACCCACAATCCACCTTCCATCTCGTGATACCGCGAGGCTGCAGACAATATCCCCCACATCCATTGGCGTCCCTACCGCTTTGCCGTTTTCAACTTCCCAACATCGAATCTTCCTCCCATAGCCGCCGCCCATAATGTGCTTCCCGTCAACAAGGAACGCGACCGCATTCGTATGCTCTTTACCATCGATCACGGTTGGTTTGACTGCATTTCGGTGAATGATACTGAGAGAAGAGCTGCTTCCACTCGACCCTAGGTTCTCGTCAGTATTGTACTTTTACTTGTCATGCCTCTACTACCTTCAAATGTCGCTGTTTTAGTTTGGTAACTGGAGGAGGGTGGGTTCTCCCTGTGACTTGATTCTTGTATTTTCATCAGCATCGTCCTTTCAATTCTTTCATCCAGTGCTTACCATTCTTTAACATGCGGCGTACGTTGGAAAACATACTTGACTGAGTATCGAATCGATAGATAGAAGAATGCGCAGTCACTCATTTCCTGTACACTTATTCACGCCTGCTATATACGTGTCTCCTTATTGAATTGATTCACACACCCAGCATCGCCTTGACCCAGCTTGCTGTTGCCATCATGAATCGTACTACGTGGCATGCCGGTCCCCGATGCCGAAAACTGTGCTTGAAGCAGCTGGGGACGGACAACAGCGATAAATTCGTCATGTTTCTCGTTATCCACCGTCAAATCCCTCTGGTGTTGTTGGCCATCTGTCTACTAACTCTGGGAAGCGAGGACCGACCATGTTCTACACTCGCCCACGACGCTTGCACTTGTCTAGCGCAACCTGCTCGACTAAGCGAGGGACCATGATACGACCCCGAGTACACTTTCATTGGAATTGTAATGGTTAGATAGTGGAGCGTCCGCGCGTGGCGTCTACTGCGCATCCGCACTTCAGTCGCTGGCACAACACAGTACACTCCAACCACCACGATATGATTCGCGGGCGTTTGCTTTGGGGATCAGACGTTTCCCTCGTCGTTTTCCGCCTGTCCCAGTACGCGCCTCTCATCATCCTACCCGGTTCGCGCCTGGCCTGGCCATTAATGGCCTATCAGGCACCATGAGCCCTGCATCCGAGACCCTCACTTCGCTTAATGCCATGCCCATCTGGTAGTCCCTGATAAACTAAAACATCTTGTCTTTCCTCAAGTCTAATTTATCTCCAAGTACTCCAGTGACGAGGTTCAGACCAATACTTTCTCTTGAGGGACTTTTACCCTTGGAGACATCGGTTCAAGCTTGACGTCGAATTCATTATTGACTTGCCAAGTGGTGCTGTGCTTTCCAATAGCAACCAGGGGTCAAGCTTAGAAGTAGGTTTTCCAAACGGAGCTAGATGTCTCGTTGCTATTTGTATGAGTGGTCTCATCAGCACATCACCTGGTATCATTAAGCAAATAACATCCCTGCACGCTGAGCGCTGAGTGGTGAATACGATAGCACGCACGCACTCCATGGGCATGTACATTGCTTTGCGGCGTCCCATGTCGCCCACAAAATTCTCTTTGATACACAATATGTACTTATAGCACTTTTGTTTGTCTCTCTCTCTTTCGGTGGTACGGAGGCTATCGGCCCTGCTGGTATGAGCCTCGGCCTTTATCTGTATCTGGCAACGCCATGATGTATCATAATAATGCTATTTTCGACCTGGATAGCATTCAGCTCGCCATAGATTGTCGGTTGCAACCCCCTCGAGGATGTCTTCCGAGCGAATCTCCCAGCTGCCGCTAGCTTTGCCTTCCTAGGGAGCAGGGCGAGCTTCCCAAGCTGTTTTCTTTACATTTGCCTTGTTCTGCTGGACTGGCTGCTGACTTGAACTTCCATACAGAACGAACGGGGGGCTACTTACAAACAGATTCCTTTAGTTCGTCTGCATTCACTTGCTAAATAAGTCATCCTGATCCATACCAACTCCTTACTATGTGTTTGCTCACAGTATACTCGATCTTCACGGGTACGTCAAAACCAAATAACTCTGATTCGTACAGAGTGCGACTGGAAGCCGTCACTGACTGGCAATAACGATGCACGTTGTTCAGATTTGAACACAGTATGATATTCGTCAATGCCAAACATGGTACAGAGCCCCGTCTCCACAATCCATTAGTACCTCGACCGCTTCGGAAATAAGTTCGAAATGATAGCTACATCAAAGCTCTTGAATGACCCCTCCAAAATCCACGCTCGCACTGTCTGATCTAGTAGCACGAGGAGTGCTTTGATCTGTCCAGAGCCGATGTTTGCATTCTTGCCCCTCCATCGACAATATTCCGAAAACGTGCCCGTCTAGATCGTCCGAATCGTCTGGAGACGCACTTTTCCAGCTCGAACGCAAGCTAGAGTTCGCTGTGATAGGTCGCAAGGGCATTAAACAGTTTTTGCGGTGCTAAACGTGCGCTCGGCCCTGTCATACAATCAAACTGGTTGTTGGTCACTGGTCCACCCTACTGCATGTGAGTGCACCAGTGTACCGGGGATTCCAGCAATTTCAATAAAGGAGCTTACTGTAGCCTGTAACATACGATTATCAAGCACCGTCATAAATTCTTGCACTCGAATGGTATCCTCTGAGCTGAATGCCTGGATAGCTGTCAGGAGTTGATCATCTGTGATCTGCACGAACGGGTAGCGAGTCGTCATCCTGTCTCAAGCCGATTGTCAGAAGTCATGTCGCGTGCGTACAGTCGGTGATATACTCATATATTGGAGATTTACTCTAGCCGTGAAACCCAATGATGTGAAGAAAGTCAATTTCGCCACAACCGGTCTCTAGTTGCCAAGATTGGTAACTGGGAGACGAAAATCCGATCTCTGTCGTCCAGCAGCCTGAGAGCTGAACGGAGGGCTATATAGTGGACCAGAACACCCTCGGAGTTTCCCCCTCTGCTGGTATGAGCAAGCCGAATATGGCAACTATCCGCCACGGTCTCTCCTAGAATGCTGTATCTCTATCCGGCTCCTTCAGCACTGAATTAGCACTGGATAGAAATGTCAATGAGAAACCTCTGCGGACGAGGTCATATGTTTCATGTGCTCTAATTGGCGTCAAGTGTGCAGTACAAAATAATCATGAGCGGTCAGTCTGGCCCTCACTTTCTGGCCATTTCCATCGATTTCTAGAGTCATTTCTCGCATTGAAGTCCCGGGGTGCACCGCAACAGCAAGAAAAAGAACACATGTTGGGATGGGCCTGGTACCCGGTAAGCGCCAACGCAGGGTCTATACTTACGTGTGTGAACTAATGGCCTAAAGTGACATTTGCATTCCAAGCGAGAATAGCGTAAATGTGTCCATTTCTTTTCCAACGTGATATGGTCAATGATGTTTTCAAGAATAGGCCGGAAATCAAGGGAAGGTGCGTATCTGGCTAGGCAGGATATTGGAATACGCGATACTGACAGGGACCCCAGACTCAGACCGTCGCTCCTCCAGTAAAAAAGAAGGAAAAACGATCGAAATCGATGCTCAAAGCAATTTATGGTCGGTTGTGTTCTTCGATGATGGCAAGTACGTCGTGAGTGGTGGAAACGAAGGGCGGATTCGGCGTTGGCGCGTGGAAGATGGCACGGAGGTGGGGACGCCAATGGACGCGGGGAGCATTGTTAGCAGCCTCGCAGTATCGGGAGACGGAAAATGGGTTGTCAGCGGGACGGGTCTCTACCGAGTAACCGTTTGGAACGCGGAGCACTACTCCAAGACCAACGAGTTCAAGGGACACACCAGTTATGTGTACGCGGCAGACGTCTCGCCAGATGGAAAGAGGGTGGCGACAGGGTCAGAAGATGGGTCCGTTTGTGTCTGGTCGCTCCCAGATGGCCAGCGACTGCTTGGCCCATTCCAGCTGGCCAAACGTGTGGTCGCGGTCAAGGTCTCACCTGATGGACGCCAGATTGCCACTGCGACATGGACCCCCAATTCCATACAGATATACGACAGTCAGAACGGTAACCGCCTCCTCGACGTTTCAATCCACGTCGGCTCGTCATCCAACCAGTCCCTCGCTTGGACTGGCAACAGCAAGCAGCTCTTCGTCTTGTCTTCTGATGGAAACGTCAGCTGTCTTGACGCGTCCACCGGCGCGACACTCGCCAAATGGCACATTCATAGTAGCGACAGTGTCAAATGCATTGCTCTGGCATGCAACAGCACTTTCCTCGCGGCCTCTGCTGGATCATCGGTCTCGTTCTGGGACACTACGACACGGAAACGAATCGGGTCTATTATACGACATCCAGCTAACATCGTGTCCATGGGCATCTCAAAAAACTACGACATCGTGATCGGTGGAGACAAGAGAGTTACTCTGCGTAGTCTCTGCGACATAGTTCCCTCGTCCTACTATAAAGATGTAAGTCCGATTTTACCAAATGCGTCAGTTGTCTCTCTAAGCAAAAAATCACTTCGTGACTCCCTCAGATGATCTACGAGCAGGAAATCCAGCGCTTGAGGGTTGAGAATGCTAATCTCGAAGAGTCCCTTCGTGTGCATGGGTGGGACTCAAGTATGTTTACGACCACTTTATCTCGTATCTCACTGACATGTCAATCAGACAGCAAGGTCGCTGATCTCGAGAAGACTATTCAAGAATTGCGTAGTGAAATCGCTGATTCACAACGTACAGCCGATCAGAAGGTGGAGAACCTCAACGAAACCATTAAGTTACTTAGTGCAAAAAACGAGAGCTCGAGTATGTCCATCCATCGCCATCCTGCTTCACATTTTTTTGACATACACGCTTGGTAGATAGCAAAATCACTCATCTTGAACAAAGCGTTGAGGAGCTTCGCTTACGACTTGCTGACTCCCAACGCAAAGCCGATGAAAAGAATAACCTTATCAAGGCTCTTCAAGCCGTCCTCCGTGCTCATGAGCAGCAACATCACTGTGAAGCTCTGTACGCTGAAGGCCGCATACATGATGCTGCGCAGTCTCTTATGGAGATTGCCAGCAATGAAAATGAACCAAGAGCCAACATGCGGATCATTGATTGGGTTACTGGTGAGTTTTGGCGTGGAGAATTTAGGACAAGGTCAACTCAATGCTTCCTATCAGAGTTTGCGCATCGATGTGTAACGTCACTGGAAAGTATCGGAGACAAGGAATTGAACGACGGGTGCTGCGATGAAGCACTGGCGACCTACTCAGTTGCATTGTCTCTGGGTCTTTCAAGCCCGAATGTACTACTCAAGAAGTGGGCGAGCGCAATGTTGATTCGCGGTTCAGTGAATGAAGCCCTGGGCGCGGCTGCCGAGGTATACTGCAAACGATTGTCTAGAGCAAAAGCTGATGCACTATTTAGTTCGACATTCCAAAGTTCCTCGTCTATCAGGCGATCTGTGACGTTCTTGAAAGAGACGGTCGCGTCACGGAGGCAATTGAGTACTTTAGACGGATGTCGAGCGAACTGTTAAACGATACGAGCATGCACACTGAACGAGTGGCGTGGGAGCTAGGTAAGGGATTTCAACAGCGGCGTCAGTAGGGTTGACGCAAACATTCGACAGACTTTCGAGCGCGCTGTGTGGAGAGACTGGAGAAGTTGGGCGACGCCGCCATCGACTCTAAAAATGTTGACGAAGCCGCTGGACACTATTCCAGTGCATTGTCGCTCGGTCCGACGAATCCCAGTGAAATTCTTGTTAAGCGCAGCAAAGCCCGGGCAATTCTAGGTTCATGGGAGGAAGCTCTCCTCGACGCCGATAAAGTATGGAATATGTTTCACGCCACATTAAACGAAACTGATAATCCATGCTTTGCAGATCATCGAACTCGATCCATCATGTTATAAGGGATACGAGAGGAAGCATGCCGCCTTACACGGCATGAAGCGTTACAGCGAAGCGTTCGGGGCATTCACGCTAATGCTCTCAAAACTCGAGCAATCCCCTGACCCACACGCTTGCAGTGCGCCGTTTTACTAGTATTATACAGCAACAAGTTTTGATCGATCCTTGACAGATCTTCGTCACCAATACGTTGATGCAACTGGATCGATTCGGGACATGATTCGGGAGACTATCCGCAACTTGCCGCGCGTGCTCATCGATACCACTACTGGTCGTCTTTATGCCAAGACGCAGCAAGCAGCGGCTTTTGAAGAGCTTCCGATCTACAATGAGATGCGCTCTTCAATGACCGCTCGGCTCGACTACGAACAAATTTCTAGAGAAGTGAAGAAATACTACAGATACGTCATGTTCTCCCACAGGTGGGAGGACAGTGAACCTCTTCTCCAGGCAGTCGAGCACATTTCCATCTACGACCTCGAGAAATCACCCGCAAACGTGAAGCTACAGACACTTTGCTCCCTTATCCGTTCACTTGGGTTCAAATGGGTGTGGTCCGACACCTGTTGCATTAACAAAAAGGACAATGTAGTGCTGCAGGAGTCATTGGTTGCTATGTTCACGTGGTATCATGGCTCATCCCTCACCCTTGTCTACCTCCGCGGTGTCTGGTCGAATTCACAGCAACGTGGTGATCTCCGGAGAAGTGTCTGGAATACTCGTGCATGGACATACCAAGAATATGTTGCTGCAGAGAACATCCAGTTCTACACAGAAGATTGGAAGCCTTACCTCGGGTTGGATATGTTCAACCACAAGGACTCGCCCGCCATCGTTTCAGAGATGGAGCAAGTCTCTGGCGTTTCTGCACAGGAGCTTGCTATACTTCGTCCTGGCCTTGACAAAGTCCGCGAGAAGCTCTATCTGGCTTCAATGCGGCAAACTACGCTTGTGGAAGATATTGCATATTCGTTATATGGGATCTTTAATGTTTCCCTCCCGGTCATATATGGCGAGGGTAATCGTGCGGTTGGACGACTGCTAGAGCACATCCTGACTGGATCAGGAGATGTCACGATTCTTGCTTGGACCGGGCGCGCGGGTAGGTACAACAGCTGCCTCCCCACAGATCTCAATGTCTACAATCAGATGGTGCCGCGCCATACTTCGCGACTCGTCGAGACGACCGACATGGAACACATGGTGATAGAACTTCGTTCGTCCTCTCCGGACCCCTCTCTCGTCGAGATGCTATATGACAGGCTTCATGGCCTTCCCTCACCATCCATTGCTGCTAGTCGATTGCGCCTCCCCGGCATTGTTTTTCCCATCTCAGAACTTGTCCGCACATCGGAATCAGAACCTGTGACCAACCTCCACGTATACCGTGCGATCACGCCCACACTCGGGGACGTGGAGATTAAGACAGGAGACGACCTGACAGGAATGAAGGACTTGTGTCTCGTTCACCCCTGGATCCGAACCCTACTCGACCAGGAGTACTTGGACGCGGCTGGCCTGGACAAGACGACAAAGGCGTTCCGGTTGGCCGCCCGTCTCAAGCAGCCTTTCGGGGCGCTGTTGTTCGCGCAGTTGTCACGGGTAGAGCATAAGCGCGTCGCTGCGGACAGCTTGATCATGGTTCGAGTTGGCGAGGAGACATCGTTGACGGATTTGATAGACAATATTCGGATTATCGAGGTGCAGTAGGACAAGCGAATATTTATGGCGCTATTTGTGGCGTTTGGGTTCGAGCGTCAGGTACTTGCAGCTTACACATGAAACACCCAGATGCGCTGTGGGTCCATGCCGCGAGGTTGTGCGGACAGACATCGACAGAGTAACCCTCTCTGATTCTCGAAAGTAAAGTACATGGTACAAGGTTTTGCCAGTTGATAGGAGATGGAGACAACCTCAGAGTCTTTATAATCCACAGCCGTGACAACCTGCCAGTGCTGTAGCTTCAGGCACGAGATCGAAAATGAGGGTGTGAATTGATGCTTATCGATAAGAAGTCGAGCCTGGCGTCGTTCCGCGGTACTACGAATACGTTTTGACTGAGCTCAAGCATCGTTCTTCTGCTACGTTGCATGTTTTCCTGGACAACGAGCTGGTCAGGGAAGGGTGCGTATCATTCCAGCTAGACGATCACTGAAAATGCGGTATTTGACTCGAAGCACTAAAGGCCCGACTGAGAATGGTCCGCACTCCAGCAATGCCGCTGACCAAGCGAAAACAAAACCGACAGAGATCGATGTTTCAAAGGACGTATGTTCGATCGCGTTTCTTGCCGACGGGAAGCGTGTAGTGGGCGGTGGCTACGGTGGCAAGGTTCGAGTTTGGCAAGTGGCGGACGGCCAGGAAATGGGGACGCCGATGAACGCAGGCAGCACGACCATTCTCAATATTGCGGTGTCCCGGGACGGAAAGTGGATCGTTGTTGGGACGGGAAATGGCCGGGTGATCGTATGGGATGTAGAGCGCCATGACAAAGTCACCGAGTTCCAAGGACATGGGAATTGGGTGCGTGCCGTCGACGTGTCTCCAGACATGACGAAAATTGCCAGCGGCTCGGACGACAAGACGGTCTGCGTCTGGTCCGTCTCGTCTGGCCAGCGGCTGTTTCGCCCCTTGGAACATGACAACGTTCTGGCTGCGGTGAAATTCTCACCGAACGGAATTCTCCTCGCTACCGCGAGTTGGTGGAAAGAATCCGTCCGTATCTATGACAGCCGGGATGGATGCCTCCTCATCGATATCCCGATCAGAGTCAATTCGTACGAAAACCAGTCGCTTGCCTGGTTGCTCGACAGCACTTTTCTTTTCGCTCTATCTTCCGACGATGACGTCAAGTGCTTCCACGTGTCCACCAGCACCATGCACTCCAGTTGGAACGTTTACACTAGCGGCAATACCACCACCAAGAGAATGATCGTAGCTAGCAATGGAAAATTCGTCGCCGTCGCTACTAACACACTGGTCTTTTTCTGGGACACTGTGACACAAAAACAAATCGGACCCGTCGTCGAGCACACAGATACTATCCGCTCCATCGCTATTTCACCAAATTATGACCTTGCGATCGGTGGAGGCAAAAGGATTACCATTCGGAGTCTTGGTGAGATCCTTCCTTCACACTATGTCGATTACGTGGGTACTCCGCATCAAAATCTCGACATTACTAAAAATGAGACTTGATCAGGTAGCCAGTGATACAAAGGACGGGGTAGGTCTCATCGGAGGCAGCGCGGTATGTAATGCGTATTGCAGTATTTGGTCTCATGATGATTTCTGAAGGCAGTCGTTGTCGCTAACAATGACGCCGATCACGTTCTCGTTGATTCGATGACTTTACAGCATCCTCCGTTTGACAAGACACTGAATTTCTACGAGGAGTGAGCAGTTCGTAACATAATTCGAAGTGATTGTAAACTCATACACCAGCCATTACAAAGATTATGCCTGAGTGACCTCACCAGTCAAGTTAGGCGAGATGGCCGTGACCCAGTCGCATCCGGTGGATTTGCAGACATCTACAGAGGATTGCTTCAAACGAACTGGGAGCCAATCAGAGTGCGTAAACTGTTATGGTAATCATTACAAACTACTCATACGCTCAGATCGCAATCAAAGCTATCAGAACATATTCAGCTGACGAAGTCAACTTCTTCAAGAAACAGAAGGTGTGTAAGCTTCTTTCTTGGGACACCTCATTTCGGTGTATTTATCACATCACCGATATCGCGATTTTTCCAGCGGCTTCGTCGGGAGATTAAAGTTTGGTTAGCCCTGAAGCATACCAATGTTTTACCACTCCTTGGAACCACAGCTGGATTTGGTCGATTTCCCGCCATGGTGTGCCCCTGGGTAGATAATGGCCCCCTGTCCACTTTTCTGGAGGATTGTTATGACAAACTCTCCGTTATTGATATCCTTACTCTGGTAGGCATCTTATGGCATGTGGCGAAAAACAACTGACACTAGTCATGTAGCTCAACGACACCGCCTCCGGCCTACAATACTGTGAGTGAATCAACTTGACTTGCATTTCGCCACTCTGAGATGGTGTGATTGCATTCTTGATAGTACATTCACGTTCTGTCGTTCACGGAGATCTATCTGGTGTATGTGATATTCATCCGCGCATAGTCACGTTACGACATTGACATGTGATTGCTCCTACAGTCGAACGTGCTCGTTTGCAAGAACAAGAGAGCTTATATCTCTGACTTTGGTCTGTCAACACTGCTG
>JBBPJY010000442.1:0-14917 GCA_038088975.1 Xerocomus cyaneibrunnescens
CGAGGTCCGACATGACCCCAAGCTGGTTGTACCGAGCAGAGAGATAAAGTGCTAGGTTGTTCAACGACATTGAACGATCTGGGTGCCCCTGTGGGCGAAGATCAAGTGCCTCTCAGTTGAGGACAATGACCTCGTCGAGGTCCGACAGGGCCCCAAGCCTGTTGTACCGAGAGGATAGGCAAAGCGCGGGGTTGTTCAACGGCATCGGACGATCTCGGTGTCCGTGTGGGCGAAGGTCAAGGGCTTCTCTGTTGAGGATAATTGCCTCGTCAGAGTCTGACATAACCCCAAGCATGCTATACCGAGTAGTTGTTCAGTGACTTCGAACGATCTGGATGTCTTTGCGGACAAAGGCCGAGGGCTTCTCGATCGACGATGATAGCTTCCTCAAAGTCCCACATCCCTCCAAGCTGGCCGTAACGATGACCGAGATCGGTTCCAAGACGAGACAAAGAGTGAAGTCGCTCGGGATGGCCGGGTGGACAAAGTTCCAGTGCCTCACGATCGTGGACGATCGCCTCGTCGATACAACTGGCTCCCCCTCCCTGCCTAAACTTGCCAACGAGAACTTCTGCCCGTAAATGCAACTGTTTGACCGATGGGCATGTCATTTTACTGCTCTGCACACCAGCAGAAATACACAAGCACCTTGTAGATCCATGCTATTGACCAAAGTTGTTACAGCAGCAGCTTGGGAAAACGCCGGTATTGTTGTGCAGGAGCGCCCGGCCAAGATCGAAGGGGTAACACATACAGGTTCCTTCATGGCCCACGTGAACTATTTACTTAGCGAAAATTCAATTCTCTAGTTGCCAGGTTAATGCACCTTCATAGCAGATCGCCCTCTTTTTGTGGGAGTCGTCTCTTCCTTGTTCGTCGCATTCGGTTTTCCGTGCCCATACATGGTAACATGATATTGATGCGGAGGCTTTGACCATGCAAAAACGCCATCGGTAACATGTCCACCTCTGCGGGTTCACCTTGGCGTGACTCGAAAGCTCTCGAAACAAATGACTTCCTACGCATCGTCAATGACTGCGAGTGCGACGCAAAGGCGATATTGCTAGAGGGAACCCTCGTGTAGACTCATTTCTGAAGCTTAAATTGTTGCACCCTTCTACTTTTGTACGAATCTGCAGGGTTGTCGACGTGTCATTTTTGCCGAGGATATGGCAGATGATAGAAACACTCGGGTCACAGCCGTGGATCACTTCAAATCAACAGAGTGGGCATGTCACAGGTGAGCGTAGTCGCGATGACAGGGCTAGTAGAGAATCTAGTGGTCCAAGAAATTTAATAAATGCAACGCTAGATAGGTCAATGAAACGAAATCTCTACCTTTGACCTATTCATGCGCGATTATCTATTATCTTGATAAGAGTTTCTTGTGATCAGCAGCAAGGCGTGGTAGTGCACCTGAGACGATCATGGCGCCAATCGACTTGGCATTGTGTACGAACGCGCTCATTGTTGCGGTCGTGAGTTGCGCTTGGACCATATGGCATCGTCGTAGACTCTTGTACACCCCAAAGACCAATAGTTCTACTTTGTGTCGGGAGGCGCTGATGTCGGGTTAGGACTACGTCCACTCTTCTAAAGATGCAACCGAGGCAAACTTGAATAGGATGGGTGAATGCTGTCGGGGAACGTGCTGTGAATGAGGCCCCGATTACTGGCAGGGGAACAGAACAAAGCGACCTTGGAGTGGGCCAGCTAGTCACCTCGAGGAAGTCTTGAAGGGTGTCATGTCGTGTGCGATCGTACGCCGCAGGGATGGGTACCCCGTGCGTAGAGCCGAAGAAGCTGTCGCCTGTGAAGTGTGCGACATCGGAGACAAGTGCGAGAGCTATGAGCCTGATGCGGGGACGGGGACGTTGCGTCTCAAAGATTCCATCGGTAAATCATCATCTTGAATTCCGGGTCGGAGTATACAGTAGTCTGTGTCAACAGCTGTCCGGGCCAGGTTGAAGGTGGATGAGTCCAGCTCAAAGATGAGCCGAAGATATATGTGCTTACGCACGCACTGTTCCCCGAACCGCAGCCTGAATCAGTTGTTGCATCCAGTTTCTGTTGGCATGTGTCAAGGTTGGTGCTGAGGGCCGCTCGGTGTGGCGTAGAGTGGACATGTTCTTTCTGCCGGACTCTGCGTGAGTTTGACTGGTCTTGCTCAATGAAGAATAGTGTCAAGTAAGGCGGAAGCAGACACGGTTGGTGGCGAATGGAGGTAAGATTACACGAACTTCAAAGTTGATCAGAGTACCGTCACGACGAAGTAGTCACTTCTCCATTGGATTCAAAGACTACTGTGCGGCACGTAGGATAAGAATGATTATCTTCTGATTGCGAACTTGGTCTGGCTTGGGAGAAACAGGGGATCATGGACGCAACATGTACGTGTAAACAGCCACTCGATTGGTGCACGCTCGTCCATGGCGCTTCCCTGTAAGTCTGTCCTGACGAAAAAAAAAATAATAATAATCGAAACTAACATGGTTTATTAGCCTCCTCCATGCGTTGCTTGGCCAACCAATTATCAACCATCTTCCAAATACCCTTCACCTTCCGTCGATGCATCACCAGTCGACCTCGCCTTGTGTCCTTCCCCGCTCTTCCGCCAGCTCGACGCAATTTTGAACGCGCACTCGTGCCCACCGTCCCCTCGTCCACAGCCAGCGCGTCCACCAAATCCCAATACAATGACACGCACCCCGCATTATCCCGCCGACTGACCAACCGTCAAATCCTTTACGTAGGTCTACGTCCTCGACCCAGACATGCAAAAACGCTCGGCCACAAAACACAGCCTCAGAGATGTCCTCGCCACGCATACCCAGTCGCCCGAGTCGCAACGTCAGGTCATTAAGCTGGTCACCCGTCAAATCCCCTTTGCATACGTCTACGTCCTCGATCCAGACACCCAAAAACGCTCGGCCACAAAACATAGCATCAGAGGTGTCCTCGCCACATACACCCAGTCGCCCCAGTCGCAACATCAGGTCATTGAGCTAGTCACTGCTACCTCCGACCCCATTGTCCGCGTTACGACCCGCGTTACAAAGCAGCGAAACGTGCACTCAAGCAGGGTGCATGGGTTAGCTAGGCCGCCAAGGAGGTACAGCTCACGTGGGGCGTCGCTCCTGTGGATGTCGGGCACAAACTACGCAAGGCGCGACGCGATCTCGACAAGGGGTACCGCGTCGTTGTCATCGTCACCGTCAAGCGTAGTCATCGCCCATCGAGTCGGCAGGAGCTGGTCGCATTTGGGGACGACATTGCGGAGGTGCTGGAAGGGGTGGGCTCGGAATGGAAGGATAGGGAAATCACGGATCGGCTTATGGTTTTGTCCTTCCGGAGAGTAGAGGTGAATGAGGACATGCCATGACGCATTCCTAGCTAATCTTGGTGATATCTCTATCTACTCAATGAAATATATTCACTATCCTATTATTCATCGTTAGCATACCTTTTCAAACACCGTCGGCAATGCCGGACGAGCGGCGCTAAGACTGGAGATGGACAAGCTCGTGATGCGCAAAGTCGCGATTCTCATTTCGCGTACTTGGTACCCTCTTGCCTTGCCCGGCCCTACCTGTCCCGTCCTAATGGCAAGCGTCCGGCACCCTTCCTTTCCTCGCGCACTTAGGCAGGCGTTATTAAACGCCCTAAAGAAACCACCCTGCAGGGACAACAATACTCACCACGATAGATGATTTTGAACTGCAACCTATGCTGCGCGCGACGTAAAACTCGAGACAAAAAACATCGCCGACGTGGAATAATGAAAAAATTAATACCAATACGTTGGCAAAGTGGAGTCACGCCATGGGCCATTAGTGACACCAGAGATGTACTTACGAGTGGATATCCCTACTCGTGGATTGTATTGCCTTATGCGCCACCGAGTAGTTTGGATTCTTCAACGCCTACACCTTCTTCATCCCTTGGCCAAACCTGTGGTTTTAGTTCTAGGTGTTGTTTCATGCGAACGTTGGAAAGAACGAGAATCTCGTACTTGCCCTCGGGTCCTTGTCGGCTAATCTGCTCATCCGTGTTATTCAAGGCTATTGTGACACTACGTGTCTGTTTCAGATCTCCGGGCGCAATTGCTATCACAGCAATACCTACTATCAAGCCGACTTCGATAACTGGATACCCCGAGACACGCACAAGAGTACACCAAGATATAGAGCAGTCACGATCCGTGTTCGGTGTCCTGCTGCGACCTATCTGTTACACACCATCTTCAGACACAGCGAAGGAGTTGACATACCCTCCTTCCACTGTTGCGACTTGTTCCCTTCACCTTCCACTCATCACAGGATAATTCGGTACTTTGATCAGCGTTTCAACTTTGAAACAATGCTGATGATCGGCTAATTTCGTCCCCTCTCTCTGATTTCTACTTTCATTAATAGTCGCATGATTCATGAACCCTTGGCTCGTTTTCAAATGTGTCTTTAGCCAGCTTGCTGACGAGGTTTCACAGATCAAAGGTCATTGGTACAACCTCGAGTGATATTTACCTACACCAGGCGATGAGTAACATGGGACAAGCTTGTGACCTTGGCAATGGATATGGAATGATCAGATTGTCCTTCAGCTCAGCGCCCATAATGATATGATCATGATGAAGTTCGATACACGATAAAACACGGGCCGAGTTCCCCTCTCTTATAAATGTGCTGGTGTTAATGCAGAAGGTGGAGCCCATCTTTCTGTCCCCGCACTTCCAATTTTCCTTTATACCACATTAATCAGGACGATGTCTTCCTTACCACAATCCGTGCTGATAGGCGCTCAGCAGAATAATTATGCGTATCGTATGCCTATTCTCACCAGTGGGAGGTCATGTCTCACGTTTACCATAGTCGCAATAACTACCGCGCTCGTATATGATCACAGTGAGCAATTTGTTCTGTTCTGATATGGAGTATTAACTTCTTTGTTGTCAGTCCTCACATTTTCAAAAGAGGTATAATTCCACATGATCTCTAACATCATGTATCAAGTTTACCTAACTGATAATTCGTGTAGATAGAATATGTCTGGGTCAGTAGACAATTGTCTGTCAACCAAACGTGTTCCTGATAGGATTACAGGACAAACCCTGGACCTGGATGTCATTCATGTTCATTATTGTATGTATTGAGTTCCTCAATACAGTTATCATGCCCTGGATAGAGCTAAGCGCTGTCGTAGATCCGTTATTTCGGCGTTTACGTTTGCGTGTGGGTCCATGACTACTTATTGCGTGGCATATACTGGATGCTAAATCCAACTGGTTAATCAGGATTCCAAACTTTGGTATGTCTGGCATTTAAATGTGACATTGACTGAAACTTCATGACACTATCTGAAGTGAGTGGCTTTCTTCCTGGCAACACCAGTGTAAAGGTATTTTCTTCTGGTGTGGAAAACCATGAAGTAGACTAAATTATTTTTGTTCGCAGACGTACGCATTCTCCTAGCCATCATTGTCAGCCAGGGCATCATAACTGATGTCTTTTAAATAGTTGTGAGTGCACACACACGACACTTTTCTTGCCCAGTCTGTTCATGATTCCAAGGTGATATTGTGCATCTCACCACGGAATGGGCATATGTTCTATTTCTTGGTGCATCTGATTGTGAGTTGCACTCTAACATATCCTCAAAAAAGTGGGCTGATGGGGCTGGAGTCGTGATGATCCTCCGTGCGTGGGCGATGTATAATCGATCGAGGCTAATCCTTGCTATTCTCCTTACATCCTTCGCAATGGAGATAATGTCCGTAGTCCTTTCTCGTGCCATTATCAGCATTCCGGGGATTCTGTCACGTATGTACATGCTATTATGCTCACTGGACTAATCAGTTGTTGACACCACTCGACTTGATGATTGTTACAGTGTCCATCATACAGATTCCCAACTCCTCCTTTTGTGTCACTGTAGGAAATATACCACGGATTTGGTTGGACGTGTCTTTAATTTTACAAGTGGCACATGGTGCAGCGATGTGCATCCTCGTGATCGTCCAGTTCATCAAGGACTCGCTTCAGATGTACCGTGCAACAAAGCAGTGGCAACCAAATCGGTACATGAGATTGCTTGTCAAGCAGGGAGTTCTCTACTTCATTGTGTATGTGCTTTCATTCCGTGCCATTGAGCTCTGGCTTGCACTCGAACCGATTACAAGTCGAATTAACGACATTTCATTGCAGCTTCTTTCTTTATCAACTGATCAGTGCACTTTATTGCTTCCAAATGCTTCCAACGACCGGGTGGCAGATGATACTGATGCTCGTTCTAGGAGATCTTCCCATATGTATTGTAGCGCCTCGATTTATCCTGAGTATCCGGGAGCTGTATGCACAGGACGTTCAAGGTAGGCGCGGGAGCGGGGTTGACACAGGGTTTGGCCTCTCGTCTGGGGCGGTAATGCAGTTCGCGGATTTTGAGCAGAACGAGGACGTGGAGGAGATCCCGATAGAGGGAGGGACGGCTCAGTCAGAGTAGGTGGATGTGGGCTGTTGTTTCTACCCCAGGTGTTGGCACAGTACGCAGTACTTCTAACCAGAAGGCGCTTCCACAGGGCGGTTTTCGTGTTACATGCACCAGTGTATCTTGGATCAGAATTATTATTTATTTTCTTGGACCTCCGAAATAACGGTGTCATGGCAGGCGTGAGCGACGAACAATTCATGGGTAATCCAACAGACAAGTCTTCTCTGAGCGTTGCGGTATCTCATTAACAAGACGTTATTTACTCTTCGTTGAGCAAAACAAGGTAAGCTCACTTGATACCTCTGCAATCCCTGACGAAAGATTAGTGAGGACATCCATGGTCACGCTCGCTCAAGTTGCATATGTGAGAACGTCGCTAGGACGCAGTGAACAGTGTATTTCTGGAACATGGCTGGCTGATTGGCGCAACACAACCAGCTAACAAGCATACGGGAGGGCGATGATGGTAGGACTCACAAATGCGTCAGTAGACTTGCACCGTAACAGGTAGAAGTCGTGGACTCGTATGCAGACACCTACAACTATCGAATTAACACCATTAGTCAAGCCGAACGTTGTTTGAGTGAGATCATGCTCCCGTTCTTGCCGGCTGAAATTTCTACATTGGGTGTGTAAATAACTATGTGCACCGCACGAAACTGACCACTCGAGTGAGAGCTCGACGGAGACATGTAGTCCAACAATCTAGGTACCAGTGTTTCGTCGGCAATCGCGCAAATCATCGAGGGTGTTCGGGCTATGCATATGGCGAGGGATCGAAGTGATGAGAGAAAGAGGGCTCACATGAACTGCTGAGCTGCTCTACGCTGCGCGATGATCCTCGGCCTTGAGTGTTGAGAGTAATAGGAACATAGGGCAATGATGCGTAATTCCATGCGGGGCGTCGTGCCGCAGACGTGCGACTTATGTTTGCAGCTGGTCGCGGATGGGATGTCGGATGCGGGCTTCCAGGTACTACGCGTACAGACGACTGTTCCTTGGGATGTGGCTGAACCAATTTGGCGCACCAGTGGTGATCCCCCAGCTGTTTGCATTCCCGGGGTCGGTAGGATTTTTGTCGGATGCCGTGTCGATGTACGAGGAGGGTACCCAATCCAGCGTTCGGAGTGAAAGGAACGAGTCATGTGTGGGACTAGCGTATCAGGTGATATTCGTTCAGCCTGGATAAGAGGAAGGAGGCAAAAAGTACTTATTATGACGAACAGCACTGACTTCCGGGTTGGGCTGGTAGCGATCCTCGCGTGGATCAAACCGAGTTCTGATCCCACACGCTCGCCATGTCGTCCAGGGAGTTTACTCTCGACCAAGCCGCATAGGTAGACGCGTCTCGTCTCTGATACTGACCTCCCATTGGAACGCAGCGCAACAAGCAAGGCGGCCTGGCAAGTCATTCCATCCCGCACGTCCCTTGCACTCCTTGATTACTGGTTTCCAGTGAATCATCATCGACGCCAAGGTCGCAAATATCCACCCGGGTGGGGCCAACATCCTCTACGCGTCCAGCGTCGGTAGGTCCTCCCCCCTTGGCATCACCGCTCAGTGCATCCTGACAAACCCCCGCACACCCAGCTGGCAAAGACGCGATGGCCGCCTTCTTCGGCCTCCACTGCCACGAAGTTTTCCTCCGCTCGCAATATGCGCGCCTCCAAATTGGCACCGTCGCCAGGCAGACTGAACCGCCCGCCCCCGGCGCGCTCTCGCATCCCGTACGCCGAGCCGACGTGACTTTCACCCGGGTTCCACAGCCCATACTATAGCGAGGGCCACAGGGGATTCCACAAGGCGGTCCGAACATTCTTCACAGAGGAGGTGTACCCTGAGGCGATGCAGTGCGAGGAGAACGGGAAGCAGATCTCGCAGGGGCTCGTGGATAAGCTGAGGTGCGTAGTGGTCGTTGTGTTGAGGCAGCCGATGGGAGTATGCTGACGCCAATGACGCGATGGGCAGCACGATAAACTTTTTAGCGATGCGCATCGGGCCGGGAAGCATCTCCAAGGAAGGGTGCTTATGGGCGGGGTTGTCGCGCCGGAAGAGTACGATTACCTTTCTGAGGTACACATAACTTATGTAAGCATGAAGCATAGGCACTCAATAATTCCAACAACCAGAACATCACTGTCCTTGCTCTCGCACTTTGAACACGAGCAGCATGGGTCACCCTGCCTAAATCCAAAATACACGCGTCAGAATGGAATCGGATGGACCGGAACTGAACACACGCCTCTTCAATGCCAGAGACTCGCGGACCCGCTAGAAATTGACTTGCTGGTGCTGATTTTTTCGCGTCGGCGCATCCCGGGCACGGACAAACGTGTCATCGTCAGCACCGGTGTCACCGTAGGCCGGTACGGACTGCATGGTCACGGTCTCCCGCATCGCGTCGGCTTGGGGTCGTGTACGAACGCGCGCAAGGCCGTTGCAGAAGTGGCTCTATTTCGTGCCAGGATGTGTTTACGAGGGAGTAGTCTGGTGACCAGCCTGTCTACGACTATCTAACTTGATGGTTACAAGTGGACAAGACGGTAGAGTGGCAAGGAAATACCATGTCAAGCTCCTGGAATATTTGGGTCGAGGGATCTAGTGACGGACTCGGAGGACCCGTTCACACTCACGTCCATGCGTCGCATCCATGAGCCCATACATCATAGAGGTCATCATTTGGTCAATCAAAACGACGAGGGTATGATACATTGTCGAGTACAGAACAAGAGTGTGAGATAGATCATGTATGCGAGTACGGCTACAGTTGCATGGGTGTCCATAGGAAACGCACCAGAGTCTGTCAGGTATGAGATGCTACAGTCCCTGTGCTAACCAGACGGGTCAAATGTACAAGTGTCCGCGAGCACATGGCATGTCCGAGGTTAGAGATGTGAGATCAAGATCGTCCAATGCGAGAAAGAGTGGCATTTTCATAAGTAAGATTTTGGTGTCCGCTTCGTGCGTAATCGACCACATGTCCCTAGGATCAGACGTCGAGAACGTGTTGATTGACCGCCGCTCGAAAGATCGACGACCGCGAGTGAACCAGCCTTCGGAAAGTGCCCCCGTGGCCTTGAAGATGATTCTCCGGAGGCTCGACGATTGTCACAGCAGGAAGCACCGGGCATGGTTTGGTGATCGAGCCCTCCTTGTCTTGGATCTTGGTTGCCGCGTTCCACATACGACTCAGGAAACCAGGGGTGCTAAAACTTTCCTTGATACGCGGTGAACTGGAAGGAGTATTCATGACCTTGGTCAGGCCCGTCGATGTCCCGTATACGTACGATGTCACGCGCGGCTTCCCATGACGATGCACCACTCGGATGGAACACGCCTCGGGTATAGCAGGACTGCGATTCTCCTGGTTCGTCGGGGAAGGGTGGTGGCCAATCGCCTTGACAGTCGTCGCAGAGCTGATCGATGACGTGTCCGAAACTTTCCTGCCTTCGCGGCGGATCTGAGACGGAAGAGACCCAAGCACAGACCGTTTCTCGGACAGCAACATCCTATCGTCGCGTTCATCCTCTGGGCTTGTCATCGACCCATTCGACGAGCCCGTGTCTTCCGTCAAGGAGTCCACCTCAGAGTCGGTCGCGCCCAAAGTGTCAGAGCTGTAACTGCTTGACAACGGAGATGGCAAGATAGGCGGCGGAGGCTGTCGACTGTGAAGTACGCTCAACCGACCATTAGACACTCGTTTCGCGAGGCCGCGGACTGTTGACACGATGGAAGAACCTGGGGGGCGAGGAATGGGATCGTAAAGAGGCGGAGGAGGGGTCGGAGGTTGCTGCGCCTGAGCTCTCGCTTTCCCGGCTTTTGCGACCTTTTCGATGGCAGCGACCCTCATTTCCTGAATGTTGGGAGGATCAGCCTGCTTGTTAGTAATGAAGGGCGCAAAGTGGATTATTGCTTCGTCTTCGGTGAAACGAAGATCGTAGTCGAGCAGGAAGAGAAGCTGCTTCTCCATGAGGTCTACCTCTGCGAGATCGAAAAGCGTGGCATAAGCAGCCCAGTGCATGTTTTTGGGAGACGAGTCGTTGAGATATTTTGCAGCCACAATGAGGGTTGCCAAAAAAACGCGGTGACGGGTACATGGCATGCCTGTCAAAGCGGTATCAGGACAAGCGAGGGGTGACGGCGTGAACTCACCCTTGGCCATTGCTGGCAGCTTTGCGCGGAGACGATGGAGGTAGATGAGGGTGGTGAGCAAGGTGGGTACCTGCACGCTGGATTTTAGGATGAGCTGCACGATAAAGGACTCTAGGCTAGGGAGGCAGAGAGGGGGCAGCGCCACGTCGTTGGCGTGCTTGTCTGAGGACATGGGCTTGACAGGGGTGGGAGGCGGGGTGGGCAAGGGCGGTGTCTCGGCGGGGGGCTGATCTTCAACCATGATAACCTGCGCTGCCTGGAGAGCGATGTGATGGACCATTTCCATCGAGACACGTCTGCTCATGAGGTCAACGAAACCAGGGTTGTGGAGGGAAGCGGGGAGGAGGGAGGCGGGGTGACGACGGTCAACGGACATGATTTGGAAGGGAATGACTTGATAGAGAATGTCGCGGGATGGCCCCGGAGAAGGGGCGAATTTTACAAAATGAAGCAAAGAGGGGAGAAGTGAGACGGTCGGATGGCACGGCACTGCCGATTTATACCGCCAGGCGCAGACGCGACAAACAACAGACGCGCGTCGAGGTCACGGGATTCGAAAGTCAAACTACACTTTTATACCGCCTCCCCGTCCCATCCCAGGTCGGACTGGTTTCGATGGAGACCCGCCTTTGAATTCGAGTACAGACCAGCTTGCAATGCTGACCCTCTCCGACTGGATCACCACACTCTCGCTGGTGTTCGGTGGCTGCTGCAGGTACGCCCCCGAGCGAGTTGAGCCCAGGTCATACTCTAATGATCAGCTTTGCAGCAATGCAATCACGATGGAACGACTCACCTCCGAGAACCCTCGCTCAGGCATCCTCGTCACATTTCTGCAGTTCCTCATCGTCTCTCTCTACGCCCTCCCCACCCAGCTCACGTTCTCCACCCCGTCCTCGTGGATACCCCGCCTAAGAAAACGCAGAGTACCTCTCTTGCCCTACTTTGCGCAGGTCGCACTCTTCTTCGTGCTCTCCGTTCTCAACAACGCCGCATTCGCATACGATATACCCATGACTGTCCACATCGTCTTCCGCAGCGGTGGCATGATCATCAACATGATCCTTGGCTTTCTCCTCGTCAAGAAACGGTTTGTCCCCCCCTCCCCCGTTCCGCACCGACTTACCATAGCGAACACACCCTTAGATATACCCTCAAACAAGTCTTCTCCGTGTTCATCGTCACGATCGGTATCATCCTCACCACCCTCTCCGCCTCCAGCTCCAACCCCGACCTTACCTCGCCCACCGTGTCTCTCTATGCCCAAGGCGTCTCCATCCTCGCCCTTGCCCTCCTCCTTACCGGCTTCCTCGGCCTCTCGCAGGACTACGTGTTCGCACGGTATATCCAGCCCACTGAAGCCCGTGCGGCGTCCGACCCGCTCGCCCAGCCGGCCTGGCAAGAAAACATGTTCTACATCCACGCTCTCGCCCTCCCGCTCTTCTACTTCTCCCGCGAGCACATCGCGACCGAGTGGGCATGGTCGTGCGCGCGTCCACCCGTCTCCCTCGCGCCAGTCCCGCTCGTGCTGCCGTCCACGCTGGCATACCTCGTCGCGAACACGGTGACGCAGCTGTTGTGTGTCGTTGGCGTCAACAGGCTCACCGGCCGTGTGTCTTCGCTCACAGTGACCCTCATCTTGACCGTTCGCAAAGCCGTGTCGCTCCTCCTCAGCGTCGCCGTCTATGGCCGCCAAGCCAATACCACGATGTGGACCGGCGCGGCACTGGTGTTCCTTGGTACAATCGGGTACTCGACCGGTTCCCGGACCAAGGTCAAGGACAAAAAGGACTGAGGTTCACATGCCTCGTAGACGTTCCGACTAGATCCTACTTTTGGATTACACAGATGCATAGATAGACTGTGCTCAATGATAGACTCAATAAAGTTATCAACGACATTATCTAAAGGCGGATAGTGTGCACCAGAACAGGCGACGCGATGCGCGACGAACAAGGTAATGTTTAGATTCAAGCTTCTTGGCCCGTCGCGATGTCCCATGTCTTTTTGATCAGCGCAACGGCAGGGTCGGCCGCATCGTGTATCTTGGCGAACCCGACCGTGCTGAGCGTCGTCGCATAGTTGCGGAGGTACGGCGCATACTGCGGTGGACAGTGAGCGTCAGTCCAGACTCAGCAGGCAGACTCGGATAGGAACATACCAATCTGCAAAAGTGCCTGTACCACCCCCACGTCTCCCACGTCCGCCACTCGTTATTGGACCACGTTTGACGTCGTTCCCAAGCCTCCTCCCCGATCACGCTTCGCCCGTATGGATTCTGGTGCGCATCGCTCGGCGACGGCGCGAGGCACGATACAAAGCCCTCGATCGTCCCTGACAGCGCGCCCTTTTGTTCGCGCGTCAGAATCGTAAACGCTTTCAATGCAGTGGTGAGCTGTGGACTCTCCGCCGAGTCGTCTGTATGCATCGATCGTCAAGAGCGGGTGAGACAAGACAAGCATTACAGACAAGACACGAGCATACCTTGTTTGATGGGCTTCACCTCCCCGTCTACCTCCATGCTCGCTACGTCCGCGCCACCACTCGCCTTGACGCGCGCAATGCTATCGTCTTGCTCCTTCCTCAGAGCCGCCACCTTTCGCCTCGCCACCATCACTCGTCCGTTGGCTTTGTCCAGGGCGCCTTTGATCAAATCCCACTCGAACGTCCCTACGGACAATGGGCCCGTTTCCGCCCCATCTCCCCCACTCCCCGCCGAGTTTCCAAACGTCCATGCGATGACGTCGGTTGGATCGACAATCTGGTATTGCATTAGCTTGTCAAACACAATCCCAATCATCTGTCGGTTCCGCCTCCAAAACGCATAGACTGCATTGAGAATGTCCGTCTTGGCTTCCGTCACGTCGCTACCCACTTGCGCGGCACTGGTGCTGGAGAGACTGCGAAGGAGGGGGAGGTACCGCTCGATGGCGTTGAGCAGGTGGGAGAAGGAGCGAGAGCCGATTGATAGCAGACATTGGACGGCTATGGAACGTATCAGGGCGTCGATGGAGGCATATGGATGTGGAGCAGAAGGGGTTGTCTCGAGAGACGTCCTTAGGCTGTCGATATGAGAGATGACTTCCTCAGCACGCGAACGGCCACGGAGGAGGCCAAGGATAGACTGGGTGGAGTCATAGTAGGGATTCGCTGTAGAGTGTGAGTGAGGATAGGGCAACGGTAAAGCAAGATTGAGTGGACTTACAGGGATCTTCGTACTCAAAGTTTGGGCCTGGTGGTTGGGCAGCGATCACGCTCACGTCGGTTTGCATGGGCTCGGGCAGGGTTTTAAGTATCCGGTCATGGTACGCCAAACGCACTTCGAGTTCAACTGCTCGGCGCACGAAGGATCGCTTTGGATGCTGCTCCACAAGTGTGAGATCTGGGACCCTTTTAACACGGTCAAACATCATCAATAGAACTGAAGGAACACAGGGACAAGTGCCCACCATTCTTTCCACACCCACTGAAACCCAAAATTGCTCATATGTATAGCGAACCACTCAACAAATCGACGGGAAATCTCAGGGTCGAGTCCGTCGCCGAGCGTGGTATATAGCTTTCGGATAGACTTGCCAACTGCAGGACCAACGGTAGAGGGTGAAAGTTTGCAAAGTTCAGTGATCAATGCAATGTAGTAGATTGACTTTTCAGGCGACTCGGGAAGGAGGAACAGTGAACCGAGGACCGTCTGAGGGCGACGCGGTGTTAGTGACTTAGTGGCTGAATTGAGAAAGGGCGTACTTCGATCACAACGCTCTCAAGTTGCCAGTTCTTAGCATTCGGATCTTCCTCGGTGGGAGGAGGCGCGCCAGTTCTGGGCTTGAACGTGCCCGGTACACACCACTTGGGGTACTCGAGTAAAAGTCTAGCACACTCCTTGCGGTTGACCTCGAAAATGTCGACCACGTCGCGAATGTTGGACCGGATGAGGAACCCAGAGACACTCAAGGGCTCTGGTGCTGTCTATCATAGAGATCAATACGGAGAACGAGCTCCCAGATGGCGCATCCCAACGTACAACACTGTCAAACAGGCGGAAGAAATACTCTGGCCATTCTTCTTTCTTCACCTGAGCATCCTCGCCTGCATCAGTCGCAAGACCATCGAGCTCAATGACCTCTGGGGGCACCAAAATAGAGGGAAGCTCGAAAGGTAAAGAGACAGCGAGGTCCACGTCCGGATAGTCGAGGTACGGCTGTGGGACGCTGCTCCAAGAATCCAAAAGTTCGGACGATTCGAGCGACTTGAGTACTGCAAGACCACTCTCGAGAAGCTATAA
>JBBPJY010000443.1:0-18318 GCA_038088975.1 Xerocomus cyaneibrunnescens
AGACAGAGGGATCTATCCTTCTTTTTGATGAAGAGCATTGGAGCAGCATGGAGTGAGCTAGAGGTTTGAATAAATCTGATGTTCAGGTGCTCATTGATAAAGTCATAGAGGGTTTGTTGTTCAGTAGGGGAGAAAGAGTAGAGCTTTCCAATTGGAGGAGAGGTGCCTTCCTCCAGTTCAATTTTGAGGTTGAAAGGACAATGAGGTGGTAGAGTATCTGCCTTTTTTTTGCTAAAGACATCTGCAAAATCATAATACTCTGAAGGAACTCCAGAGAGATCTATGGGTTCCTTGGAGATATTGGAGATGGAGGCAGAGTGTGCCTTGGCATCCTTAGGATTCTAGAGTTTCATGGTGAATTGAACTGAGCCTTCCATCTTGCATGCTTCTGCAAATGCAGCAGTATTAATGAAAGAGATGGGAGGGCATTGGAGTCCAGGAGTGGTAGGTGATTCCAGAGGGCACTCCAGGGTTGGAGGAGAGTTGGAAGGAGTAATAGGAAAAGTGGAAAGAGTGAAAGGAGGCCCTGGAGGCATGGAGGCTGACATCAGGCTTGGCATTCTGTCTGCAGGAGTCTGAAACAAGATGCTGCTCATGATCCAGTCAATTGACAGATTGTGGCAGATGAGCCAGCTGTGTCCTAAAACTAGTGAGCATGAGGAATCCAAGGAGGTGACAAAAAATGTCTCAGAGGTGATCTTGCTTGATGGGAAGGAGATGGTTAGTTTCACGGAGGAGGTAATAGATGATGAAAATGAGCTGTCAAAGAGATGGAGTGAAATCAGAGGTATGGAGTTCATAGGTATTTTGTATTTGTTAGCGAAAAAGGAGTCAATGAAACAGTGAGTAGAACCAGAGTCAATAAGAACAGGAACAGAGAACAGAGAGAGATCAGGAATAGAGACAATAGGTTGAAGAGAGTTTGGATTAGAAAGAGCAGATGTATTGAGATGAAGCTCCTTGAGAGCACAGTTGGGTTCAACATGACTCCCAGCCTGTGCAAAGTCAGAGGAGTCACATTCTATTTTTTTGCCTCAGAGAAGGTGGAGCTGGAGGCTGTCACTGCTGTTGTAGCAGCAGCAGAGCAGGCCTTCACAGCTCTAGAGGTGGATTTCTGGCAGTCTTTAGTGGAGTGATCCAGCAATCTGCAGAACAGACAGAGGTTATTCTTAATTCAGCACTGGTGCTCCTCCAGGAGGAGTTTGTCATCCTTGCTGAGCTTAGAAGAAATAGATGGGTTCTTAGGAGGCCCATTACCTTTGTTGTCCTTTCTGGAGGAACCAGAGTTTGAAGGACTGTTGCTATTGCCTTTGGACTTGTTATCCTTGGGCTTAGCAGATGTCAATGGAGCAGATGAGTTTGAGGGTTTGGAGTTTCCAGAGTTGGAACCAAAGACCTTATTTGTATGAGAGATCTTTTTCTTGTGCTCCCAGTGTCAATGATCGATCTGCTGGGCAAGGGCTCAGAGATTGTGGATGTTGTCAGGCTTACCCTGGTGCAACAACTCATCCTTGATTTGGTCCAGGAGGTTGTTGTAGAAACTCTGATGGAGAGCATCAGGACCCCAGCCTTAGACCTGGAATGCAAGGTGGTTTCATTTGACAATATACCTAGAAATTCATTGTGAGTCTCACATCTGCAGTCACTTGAGTTAAGCTTCTGCATCAGCTACAGGATCATGAGGCCCAAAATTGGATTGTAATTTGAATAAGAAAGTTTTCCAATTGTCCATCCATAGCAGATGATTCTCTGGAGGTTCATCTCCAAGAAGGTCTGGTTTGAAGTACTCTAGGGCTACACCTTTAAGATAAGATTGGGCAAATGTTACCTTGGTCTGGTCCATCTTGAAGGACTTTAGATTTGCTTGGAAATGGAGTTCACATTGGACTACAAATGGATGGAGTTTCTTGAAATCAAACCTGTCAAATGGATCAGGTTCATGGACTTTGGTTTTCCAGGTTTTGGAGCTCTTCTTGTGTTGCAATGCCTGCCTGGTCATGTCCTGGATCACCCCAGCTAGCTGGGTGAACAGTTCAAATGCAAGTGGAATGTTGTTTGACTGCTTGAAGAAGTCATCATGACTGAAGAATTCATCATTGGGGTCAGGGTTGGGGTCAGAGCTGGAAGATGAATCTCTGTCATCTCTGGGATCTTGTGGAGGAATGCCATCATTGTCCTTGGGTAGCTCCCTGAAGCAGGGTCCATCCAGGGACTCTGGGCTACTTGGTAGGGGAGTTAATAGAGAGAGGGTGCTCTGGTGAGAGTGGTATTCCAAGGCAGAGTTGTCAGGCCTGGCAGACAGGCTGATGAACTTGCCTGGAATGATGTAGAAACTACTGAAGGTGTTCCACAAGGCACTATTGCAAAGTGTAAATGATTGGGAAGTCATAAGGACAAACCTATACAAGCTTGAGTATGAATATACTGTCAAATTAATGGGTCGACTATTGAATCTCCAGACTCTCCATGTCCACTCCAGTCAGAGATGAGCAGTGAGTGCTAAGGCAGGGGAACCTAGTGATGGGGGTGGACTGGAGGTCTGACAGAGGAAGTAGGAGGGGAGAACTCAGTGGGAACATTGGTGTAGGACTTATGTATTATGCCCTTGTATAGGTTCAGGTCCTCATATTTCAAAGATTGGACTAGGAGGATGGAGGTAGGGACAGGAGGGAAGAAGGGATGATGAGGAGGGGGGAATTTAGTCAATATTCATACTGAGGAATAGTACAGGATGTATGGAGGTTTATATACAGAGAATGTAAGGTGAAACATGGTAGGCAAGGAGATGAAACATGTAAGTATCAAAGAGAAAAGGGCACATAGTGTAATCAGAAGGCAGGAAAACATATGGAAGTGATACAATGGCAACTGACTCTGCATGGCACCTGTCAAATGTGAGGGATGACAAGTCCTGACATGCCTGGAACAATATAGGGATACTCCAATGATGAGTGACAGAACTCCAAGATGCAGGGTGGAGGAGTGAACGAGAATACAGATGTAGTAAGGGCAGAGATGGCCAGAGATGGTTTGGAGGGGGTGACATAGGGGTCGGAGGATGGATATGACAATCACCTAGGATCAGATGGATATAAATGGACATGAAAAAGAGCAGGTGAGGGGCTAAGTGATAGGTTGATAGATAATACCCTTAAGTATGAGGAGGTTCTTTGATGATGTGGAGTTGTATGACCTGGGAGAGAGTTGGGTTTGCTATAAAGATTAATGGTAGGATGGATGGAGACATTTACCTCCAGATTTTGAAGGATGAACTTCAGCAAACCCTAGAGTATTATGGCTTTATTCCTTCTGACATTATCTTTCAGCAAGATAATGATCCCAAACATATCTGCAAAAATGTCAAGAAGTGGCTAGAAGAGCAAGAATTCCAGACTATGGTCTGGCCTGCACAGTCTCCTGACTTGAATATCCCTGGGGTTGGCTGAAACAGAGGCTTGCAGAGCAGGAAAACCCTTTTAATGGAATTTATGAATTGTAGGAAAGAGTTCATGTGAAGTGGGATAGGATACCAGTTGAGGAATATCAAAAGTTGATTGAGAGCATGCCTAGGAGGATTCAGGCAGTGGTTAGGGCAAAAGGAGGCTATACCAAGTACTAATAATGCCTTGAATTCAAAAGTGAAAAAACCCTTTCCATGATATTGCTGTTTCAGAATGGTCATATTTCACCACCCTGTGAACCAAATTATGTGACATAGGGGGAAATCCTGTAGCCAAGAGTATATACTATTTATGCGTCCACCAAAGCTAAGCGAAATTCACACGCTGTTTGGCAGTATATGTCACACACTGCCAAAATTATAAACATGGAAAGGGTTTTTGGAGTCACTGTATATTCACCTAAGGGATCAACTATGTATGGGTAAGCTTCAAGTAGGTAATGTAAGGCTCTATACCAAAGACTTGGGTAAACCCTTTTGCAACAAAACATGCTTTGACATGACCATCAGATTTGCATGTAAAGACCCATCTGCCTTTGACAGGCTTGTGTCCTTTTGGTAGATCAACCAGATTCCATACCTTTCTCTCCATGAGGGAGTTGTATTCATCATTGCATGCCTTGTACCAATATGCCTGTTTAGCCTCAGAAAGTTTTCAGATGTCTTTGGGTACTGTGGCATCTATTGTGAGTAAAAGGTGGTATCTGAACCATTGATTTGAATATAGGTCCTCTTCCATATTCATATCACCCAGGTTAGTTGGTGCTGGGTCAACATCTGCTGTGAAACTAGGCTCCTCCTTGTTTGGTGTAGGGTTGGGATTTCCTAAAAGATCTTGTTCAATCTTGACTGGAGTTCTTTCTCCATATGTGTTGTCTGGATAGATGCATGCATTGAGTTCATTGGCAAGTGAATTTTCTGCTTTTATTCCTTATTGACAAGAATGCAAATGGAGTTGTCCAATCTGGAGCATCCCAATCTCTGGGAGTGAGTGTGGGTATCTTCCAGTATTGACACTGTGGATGTTGTCCAGTTGAAGGTACAGCAATTTATGTTGATTTTCATCTATCTGTGAATGGTTTTTCTTGTAAAGAGCTCCTGTCTCTACATTCTCCTTGATGTAGTGGTGATAGAGGTGTTATGGCAGGTATTGGGGTTGGTTGCCTAGACATTGAGTTGATATCAAATAGTGAATGTGTTTCTTCAAGATCAGGTGACAACTGCATTTGTTGTTTAGAAGGTGGCTATGATGATGTAGTTCTGTGCATTGTGGTGTCCTGGTCTTCATCCTTGGAATCAGAATCATAGAAGAGAGGTGATCAGCCTCTTGGTTCTTGTTCTGAGGGAGGTGGTGAAGCTGATGGTTCAGAATGTCTTTCCTTAGAGTTTTGTTGCTTGTGAGGTGGAATCTGTGAATTGGGGTATTGATTACCAGGAAGTGGAATTGCTATGTGTATGTGATGGCCATTTGGGTTTGATGAGGACCATGGTTCATCTGCAGTACATTTCTCTTCAAAAGGGTCAACTAAGTCTTCAAATAGTGAGACATTAAGTCTGTCTATCTCTTTTTTGGAACAGTAAGGAAAGATTGCTTTATCAAAAGCTGCTGTTGTAGCTGTGTACTCTCTATATCTTGATATCAACCAAAAGATGTATGCCTTGATGTTTCATGGGTAACCTATAAAAACCATTTCCTCTGCTTGTGAAGCAAGCTTATCCTTGCTAATAGGCATGTGCACATATGCTTTACAACCAAAGGTTCAGAAGTAAGATATGTTTGGTTGGATGCCATTGAACATCTTGATGGGTGTTTTTCATACATGATAGTGCATTGGTTGTCAATTATATAGGTCCAGAGCTGTCTCTAGAGCATTTTTCCAGAATACTCTAGGCATATACACAAAGTGCATTAAGACTTGTGCTTTATCAAATATTGTTTGATTAAAGCACTCTGCATGACCATTGTATTGAAGTGTATATGGGGCTGATGTCTTGTGTGTGATACCTCTAGGTATGATAAATGCCTAAAGTATCCAAGATATAAATTCCTTCCCTTAATCAGAATGTATAGTGGTGAGAGTTAAACCTGTAAAAGTTTCTGCCCATTTTGCTGTGAAGACTGAGGTCTCCCTACATGTGAAATCCATGTTTTTAGGTCTCCTGATATCCCTAGAGGTCTCCTGATGGTCATTCACCACTCTCATAGTCATTTCACACCTAGTCCACTGCTTCCATGACTAGTCTGCTGTATTTTGACCAATCCACTGTGCTTTCCAATCTGCTTTCAGCCTAGAACAACTTCCTACAGTGACTTCCAAAACCATTCCAATGTTTGACATTAATTCAGAGTGTGAAATGCCCTGCCACCATAGGTGAGAATTTCGCTTAGCCTTGGTGAGATAAAATATAGTATTGACTCTTGGCCACAAATTAGTCTTTATTTTATGTTATTCGGCTCAGGGATTGTAGAGATATGCCCACTTTAAAAAGAAGACTCCATTGAAACAGTTTTGTATAAGCATTAAAAACTTAGTCAAATAAAGATATACACATAAATAGTATGTCTGAGTTTTAAATTGTTCTTACACACCTTTTTTTCATACTTTCACCATCATGCAATCTTTCTCTATTGATAAAAAGGTCAATATTGTTGCTAGGCGTAATGCTGGCAACTTAGCTCGTATCATTGCCTCTGATCTTGGTGTTGGGCTTGGCATTATATCTAGGCTGCACTCCAAAGAGTGCCCAGACCTTCAAAAGTCTACTAGTGGCCACCTATTCAAACTTTTTCCTATCAATATTTGACATATTATGTATTTTATCTTATTTCATTAAGCAGAAAATGCTGTTCAAGTCACAAAAGCACTCTCCATTATCAATAACCTACCACTTCATCCTAACACCATTTGCAGATAGCTGAAAAAGAGTCGTATGAAGACTGTTTCCAAGCTAAAACACACATTTCTTTTTTTTAAGTATTGCAAGACCTACCTCAACTTTGCATATGCTTACAAGAATTAGACTATACATAACTGGAAGAGGGTTTTTTTTTTTGATGAAACCAAAATCAATTGCTTAGGGTCAAATGGAAGGAAGTGGATGTGGAAAAGGCCAGGTAAGAGGCTTAGTGATAGGCCAGTAGAAAGAGCCCTCAAGCATAATGAAGATTTTATCATGTTTTGAAAGTGCATGACTTGGGTGGAAGTTGGCTATGCTGTAAAAATAGATGGTAGGATGGATAAAGATCTCTATCTTTAAATTTTGAAGGATGCACCACTGCAAACCATGCAGTTTTATGGTCTTAATCCTCCTCATACCATTTTCCAGCATAACAATAACTCTAAGCATACCTGCAAAAAGGTTAAGGAGTGGCTAAAAAAGCTGGATTTTAGGGCTATGATATTGCCTGCACAGTCCCCAGACATCAAACCTATTGAACACCTTTGGTGTTACCTCAAGAAAAGACTAGCAGAGTATAAAACCTCCCTAAAGGGTATAGAGGAGTTATAAAAGAGAATTTAGGTGAAGTGGGAAAAGATACCAATTAAAGAGTGTCAAACATTGATTGAGAGCATGCCTATGATGGTTTAGGCAATGCTTAAGGCCAAAGGAGGCTATACTAATACTAATAATGGTCTAGTAATCAAAAGTGACAAAACTATTTCAATGGAGTCTTCATTTTAAAATGGACATATCTCCACAATCCCTGAGATAAATAAAGACCAATTTGTAGCCAAGAGTCAATACTATATTTTATCTCACCAAAGCTAAGTGAAATTTCCACATATGGTGGCAAGACACTTCATACTCTGGATTAATGTCAAACATTGGAATGGTTTTGAAAGTCACTGTATGTGTTAAACTATGGTCAAATGAACTCTGAGAAACTCCAAAGAGGCAGAGTTGTGAGGAGGTCAGACAGGACTTGGCTTCACCCTATGTGGTGTGCCCTTGCAAGAGATTCAGTGTCCTAAATTTGCAGACAGAGGGTCAGAGGTCGGAGGGTGGTCAGAGTAGTCATGCAGTGACTTAGAGAGTAGAGGTTGAATGGGGAGAATGTCAAGTTATGTTGATATTTGAACTAAGGAAATACAGAGCAGAATCTATGGAGTTTATATATGGAGAGGAATTGGATGACTAAGTCTGAAGTTGGAAAGAACTATGTACTGGAATGTTAAAAGCTGAGTAATACTGGAGCACAGCCTCAGAGCTGTGCTGATTGGTAATGGGGTTCTGAGTAAGCAGAGAATAGAACATGAGTAGATGAGTGTCATATCCATCCTCCGACCCTTACGTTGCCCTCTCCAAACCATCTCCAGCCATCTCCACCCTCACTACATCTGTATCCTTGTCTGCTCCTCTGCCCCACATCTCAGAGTTCCATCACTAGTCATTGGAGCACCCCTATATTGTTCCAGGTGTATCAGGACTTGTCATCCCTTACATTTGACGGGTGCCATGCAGAGTTAGTTGCCATTGTATCACTTCCATATGTTACCCTGCTTTCTGATTGCACCATGTGCTCCTTTCTCCTTGACACTTATATGTTTCATCTCCTTGCCTACCATGTTTCACCTTACATTCTCTGTATATAAACCTCCATACATCCTGTACTATCCCTCAGTATGAATATTGACTAAATCCAACTACATTCCCTCCCCCTCATTGTCCCTCCTTCCCTCCTGTCCCTATCCTTGTCCTCCTAGTCCGATCTCCGAAATACGAGGACCTGGACCTATACAAGGGCATGACCTATAAGTCTTATGCTGACATCCTCACTAAGTCCTCCATTTCCACTTCCTTTGTCAGACCTCTGGTCCACCCCTGTCACTAACCCCTCTCACCTCAGTACTCACCATCCTTCTCCAACCAGAGTTGGCACAGAGATCCCAGAGATTCAATAGTCTGACCCATTGATTTGACAATGAGTAACAGAGTTAGAACATGAAGAGAGTCATAATAGTTTACTAAAGGTCAGAGTCTGAGTAGTGTATCTAGGAGAGAAACAGGAAACAGACCAGAGGTTGTAGTGGAGTTGGTCTGGAGGGACTGGAGATGGACTTGTGAGTCCAGGATATGACAGTATTCCCCTTGTAGGCCTGAACCCCTAAAGGCCTTTGAGGGTCACATGACACTGTTGATTGTCAGAGTTGGGGCAGAGTGCAATTGCCTGTGTGGTATAAAGTCTGGGTGGACCATAGGTTAATTTCTCAATCAAAAACCATCATGTCTGACCTCAGCGACATTCACAACTGGAAAGATGCATGTTTGGCAGAGAATGCTGACAATGATGACAACCTTTGGAATGCAAAGGTGGCAGAGTGGAGGTGTTGAGCAAAGGCATGGAAGGAGGTGGAGGAGTGGAGATGCACAGAGGAGGCCAGGAGGGCTGAGGAGGAGGCCGCAAGGCACAGGGTGGAGGCCAAGGCAGTAGCCAGGGTGAGTTGTCCTTACTTATGAGCAGGCATGGCTAATGGAATGCAGGTAGAGCAGGTCACAAGGAAGCAAGGCTCTAGTAAGGAAAAGAGGTACATGGAGGAGCCATTGGAGTGCCAGAGGTGTGAGAGGTGGGGCCTTGACTGCATCCTGGGTCCCAGTAAATCCACCTCATGTGTGAAGTGTTGGGCAGTGAAGGCTAAGTGCAAGTGGCCTGGGGAAGAAAAGATGGAGTGGCAGAAGAGGAAGTGACAGGATGAGGAGAAGCCAGGGCCAAGTTGGAAGAAGGCAAGGTCTGAGGGGGATGGGTTGGAAAAGGGGTCAGAGTTGTTGGAGTGTGCCTGGATTATTGCAGGGGCAATCTGAAGCCACCAGGAAGCAGTGAAGGGGCAGCTCAACTGCCTCACCTTCCTGGTGGAGCAGCTGGTGGAGTTGAAGACTGTGGAGATATACATGGAGGATAAAGATGAGGAGAGCAGAGAGAAGTGGTTGGAGGATGATGAGGAGGACATGGAGGAGGAAGAGAAGGAGGACAGAGAAGTGGAGGGGGATGAGAATACTGGAGCAGAGAGGCCAGAGGAGATTGAAGGAAAATTGTAGGGTAGATTTGTTTGTATTTTTCTTTTTGAAATTGCAATCATTTCACTGGATTATGAGGGAGGTCTGGATTTCTCCAGATACCAGAGGTGGAAATCTGATATGAGTTCCAACACATGGCCCAACTTCATTGTGAGTAGCCATGAAGTTTCTTCATCAGTTCCTTCATATCCTGACCAGCAGACTAGGTACAGGAGCTTGCAGTGTCTTTGTCTTTGGTTGATCTTGGAATCTAAGATCTTGGAGATTTCATATTCTGGTTTGCCATCCACCTTGACTGGAGGTGGGGGCAGTTGAACACAGTTTGGAATTGTGTTTGGAGTGGCAGGTTCCAGCTGGGAGACATGGAAGACTGGATGTACAGACTTCATGTTTTCTGGAAGCCAGAGAGTAAAGGAAAGAGAGCCTGCCTGTGCAATGATTTCATAAGGACCTAGGTTCTTTTCAAAAAGTTTCTTCAATGGTCATGTGGAGTGGAAGTACTTTGCTTTGACAAAAACCTGGTCAGTGACTTTGAAGTCTGGTGCCAGAGCTTGCTTGGTGTCTGCAGGTCCTTGGTATTGCTGCTGGATGGTGGCAATCTCTTCTTGGAGGAAGTTGTGAAGGGAATCCAGGTTGACAGAGTACTCATGGGCTTGGGTGAAGGTGAGATCATGCTTGGGGTGGACAGAGATGTTTGGATGGTAGCCTTTGTTAGCAAAGAACAGAGAAATGCCTGTTGTAGCATTCAGAGCATTGTTGTATGTCAACTTTGAGGGGCAGGAGTTTGGACCAGTTGTCCTGTTGGTAGTTACAATAAATCTGAAGGTACTGTTCCAGGGTTTGGTTCATTTGCTCAGTTTGACCATCACCCTCTGGATGGTAGCCAGAGGTGAAGTGGAGCTGGATGTTGAGTGCTTTTCTGAGAAAGTGGAAGAAGTGGGAGATGAACTCCAAGCCTTGATCAGAGGTGATGTGTGAGGGAACTCCATGTTTGAAAAAAACATGTAGGAGGAAGAGCTTGGCTAACTCCAGGGATGTTACCTTGTCATCAGTCAGAATGAAAATGGATTGCTTGGACAGTCTGTCCATGACCACTAGGATGGTGGTGTGTCCAGAGGACAGAGAAAGCTGCTCAATGAAGTTCATGGAGATTGAATTCCATGGCTTCTTGGGGATTGGGAGTTGTTTCAGGAGCCCATAGGGCTTGTGTTGGGGGACCTTAGTGTGGGCACAGGCTGTGCAAGAGGAAACATACTCCTTGATGAATGTCCAGATGCCTGGCCAGGTGTATTCATGGTGAATAAGTTCCAATGTCCAATTTTGTCCAAAATAACTGGAGAGCAGATGGTCATGCTTGTATCAGAGGACTTGAAGGCAGAGATCATCTGCATTGGGAATGAAGATATGATCATCTAGGCATAAAAAGCCTTTGGAGTCTATAGTCCAACAGGAATCAGAGGGTTCAGAGTTGGACATGTGGATGGCTGTGAGAGGGTCAGAGGGAAGAGCAGATAGGATGTCATTGTGGAGGAACTTGATATCAAACAATGTACTGGCCTAGAGGACCAGAGTTGTGAGTATCATTGCCCTGAGGGATGATGCAAGCTGCTCTTGGGTGAAGATGGGATGGAGGTTCTGAGGGTTGATACAAGTGTAGTCCCATCAAAATTCCATGGAGTGTCTTTGCAAGTAAGGCAAGTGAGTGGAATGACAAGTCCAGAGTAACCAGCAATGAAACACCAGTAGAAGTTAGCAAAACCAAGGAAGGACTGAATATCTTGGACTTTCCAAGGTTTGGGCCAATTGACAATGGCCTTTACCTTCTCAGGAGACATGGAGAGTCTGGTGGAGGAGAGTTGATATCCAAGGTATTCAGTGGAATCAGTGTGGAATTCACACTTCTCAGGCTTGGTGTAAAGTTCATATTTTCAGAGTTGCCAGAGTACCTCCTGGACATGCTCTTTGTGCTTCATGCAGTCTTTGGAGAAGATGAGAATGTCATTGAGGTAGACAATGATGGAGACATCAAGGAGATCTGTGAAGATAGAATTTACAAACTACTGAAATGCCACAGGGGTGTTGATGAGACCAAAAGGCATGATGAGCCATTCATAGGATCCATAGCATGTCCAGAAAGATGTCTTCCACTCATCTCTGGCAGTGATGTAAACCAAGTGGTATGCATGCCAGAGATTGAGCTTGGTGTAAATCTTGGCATGGCTTGAAACATCTAGGAGGTCGAAGATGCAGGGGAGTGAATAGTGGTCTTTCTTTGTGATCTTGTTGAGTCCACAGAAGTCTATACAAAGGCAGAGCGAGCTGTCCTTCTTGTGGACACAGAGTACCAGGATGGTGTAAGCAGAGAAGAAAGGGTGGATAAAGCCCATGGTGAGGTGTTTGTCAAGGAATGTATAAAGTGCCTCAAGCTTGGAGGTGGAGAGGGAGTAGGTGGTGCCTATTGGAGGGAAAGCTCCTTCTTTCAAGTCAATCTTCAGATTGAAATCACAGTGCAGAGCAAGCTGGGAGGCTTTGCTCTTGCTAAACATGTCTGCAAAGTCATGATATTCTGGGAGAACACCAAAGAGATCAACTGTGTCAGGTTTGATGGAGGCAGAGCAGAGATTGCTATTCTGGGGGTGGAGTGACAGTGAGAACTGCACAGAGCCCTGGAGGTGACAAGCAAGTGCAAAGGCAGGTGTGCTGATGAGTGCAATGGAAGGTGCCCTGTAGTTGGAGAAACATGGTAAATCAGAGGAGGCAGAGTCAGCCAGAGGAATGGGTTCTGGAGGCTGTGAAGTTGAGCTCAGAAGTGCTGGACTGGGCTGCTCAGGTGTTTGAAACAAGATACTGCTCGATACCCAGTCAATCAATGGATTGTGGCAGGTGAGCCAGTTGTGTCCTAGAACAAGTGAACAGGAGCCATCTAGCAGGGTGATGTAGAACATTGTCAGAGTGATATCACTGGAGGGGAAGCAGACCAAGAGGTCCAGAGCTTGAGTTATTGTAGAGTTCAAAGTTCTGTCAAACAGGCAGAGAGAGAGTGGAGGGACAGAGTAGGTTGAAAGTTCGTTATTATTGACAAATGCTGTATCTATAAAACAGTTGGAAGAACCAGAGTCTATCAACATGGGAAAAGACAGGATATCATATGAGACTAGAGAGACAAAGTGCATGAGGGATTGGGGGTCTGAGAGAGCAGATGTGTTGAGTTGGATCTCCTGGGGTGCATGGGCAGAGTCAATGCAACCTTCATATCATGTGGAGTCATGGAGGTTGTGGCCTATTTTTTTGCCTTGGAGGAGGCCTCTGGTTTGGCTTCTGGAGTGTCTGCTTTGGTGGAGCAGCCCTTGGCTGTACATGAAGTGGACTTTGTGCATTCCTTGGCCTTATGCCATGCTTGGCTGCAGAACATGCAGGGGTTGTTGTTGAAGCAGCACTTGCACTCAGCCACTGTGAGCTTTCCATCCTTTCCAAGCTTGGATGACAAGTCTGGCTAGAAGGAGGCAGATGCTCTGGAGGTGGTTGAAGTACTGGTGGACTTCCCTTTAGACTCCTTGGAGGAGCCTGAGAAGCTAGTGGCAGAGTCAGAGAATTTATTGGATGCCTTGGAGAAGTTGTCAGAAGGCTTTGCCTGATGGCTAACCTCTAACTTTCATTTTCAATAGCAGGCATCAATGCCTTGGGTGAGTTGGCAGAGTTTAGAGAGTGTGGGAGGTTTGCCAATCCATGAGATTTTGTCCTTGATGCAGTCTGGAAGTCCATTGTAGAAGTGGTGCCAGAGTACACCTTCTCTGTATCCTCAGACTTGGGTCATGATCCTGTTGAATTTGATGACATATTTGTTTATCCTTTGATCATCCTTTATTGTCAGATAGTTGAGTTGGTGCTCTGCATCTCTGACTGGATCATGCGGGCCAAAGTTCATCTGTAACTCCAGCACAAACTCCTTATAGCTGTCCATCCAGTTGGGGCAGAGGTCTGGGTCTTGCACCTGGAGGAGGTCCGGCTTGAACCACTCCAGTGCCATGCCCTTGAGATATGACTGGGTGAACATGACCTTGCTATGGTCAGAGGCAAAGGCCTTGGGGTAATCTTGGAAGTTCAACTCACATTGAATGAGGAAAACCTGGAGTTTGTGGGGGTCTGTCCTATCAAACTGGTCTGGTTCTCAGACTTTGGTCCATTGCAAGGGCTCAGAGGACTTCTTTGATGAATAGGCAAGTATCCAAATAGTACTGGCCAGGTTGGCAAGCATATCTCATGGAATGTGTTCTTCATTGTCTTCCAGAATGAAGTCATCTTCTGGAATATCAGAGTTGTCGGAGGGGTCATTGTCAGGCTCATCCAGATGTCCAGGATTGCCTTCATTACTGGGGGTGTAGAATTTGATGGGGAGTTTATTGCCATTGTCCATCAGCTCCTCAATGTGCACACCAGAGGTAGGGGATTGCAGACAGGCGAGTGACTGTGGTATGGATGTGGTATTCTGTTGAGCAGAGAAGCTGTGGAACTGGTCAATGATGTCAGGACCTTGGCAGTTGCTGCTGAAAGTATTGAGAGGATTGTAACAGGGGGAGGGAGGAGGATTTGTGATTGCTCTAGTGTATGATCAAGTGACATGAGTGGTCATGGGAAATCCATTGCAAGAGGGAGTTCAAATATACTGTTAAACTATGGTCAGATGAACTCCAAGGAACTCCAAGAAGGCAGAGTTGTGAGGGGGTCAGACAGGACTTGGCTTCACCTTATGTGGTGTGCCCTTGCAAGGGATTCAGTGTCCCAAATTTGGAGACAGAGGGTCAGAGGTCAGAGGGTGATCAAAGTAGTTGTGCAGTGACTTAGAGAGTAGAGGTCAAATGGGGAGAACATCAAGTTATGTTGATATTTGAACTAAGGAAATACAGAGCAGAATCTATGAAGTTTATATATGGAGGGGAATTGGATGACTAAGTCTGGAGTCAGAAAGAACTATGTACTGGAATGTCAGAAGCTGAGTAATACCAGAGTGTAGCCTCAGAGCTGTGCTGATTGGTA
Organism: Xerocomus cyaneibrunnescens; assembly: GCA_038088975.1. Classification (NCBI taxonomy): domain Eukaryota; kingdom Fungi; phylum Basidiomycota; class Agaricomycetes; order Boletales; family Boletaceae; genus Xerocomus; species Xerocomus cyaneibrunnescens. Next base: position 14,510 of record JBBPJY010000443.1, read on the forward strand.
ATGAAGTTCTGAGTAAGCAGAGAATGGAATGTAAGTAGATGAGTAACAGAGTTAGAACATGAAGAAAGTCATAATAGTTTACTAAAGGTTAGAGTCTGAGTAGTGTATCTAGGAGAGAAACAGGAAACAGACTGGAGGTCATAGTGAAGTTGGTCTGGAGGGACTGGAGATGGACTTGTGAGTCCAGGATATGACAGTATGACAAGGAACCTCACAATGATCACACTTAAAGGAAACACTTTTGGGGGAAGAAATGAAATTCCAAGTCTAGTGTATCATACATGGGAGTGTTACTTATATACCTACTTACAACTACATGCATAGACCAACTACATCATGATGATGTCATGGATCTAGATTTGATGTAACAAGGTGAAGAAAAGGAAAAAAAACCTTTTCACCATTTATGCATTTGTGACTTCCTGGGACAAACCTATTGCCCCTTCTTTACATATCCTATCCAGGATATTTTATTGTTTTACAGCACTAACAGTGATAGAAACCCACAAAAAGAACTGAATCAATGTTCTCCTCTGCTGTTCTAAAGACAGCATCTGCATAGTACTTGGCCAAGCTGTAAAGCCATAAGCTTATGCAGTCTTTACCTTGGCAGTAGTATGCCCAGGGAATGAGGTATATGTTTAACCATGCAAACAGAAGCAAGGCTCAACTGGAGCAAAGGCTTGGTAGAAACACCAAAAATATGATGATAATATCATTTGCTCTCTTGAGACAGCAAATAATCCTCTACAGATATAAGGTTATCTGCACTAGACTTGTGTGAAGTTCATAACCTGTCAAAAGCAAGGCACTTCTGGCTAGTATGACAAGAAGGGGTGCAGAGAATGGTAACCCTTAGTGGAGACTCACTAGTGATTGTTGAGAAGAGGTTGATAAAAAGATAAGAATGCCTTGTTGAGCTGAGTGTCACAGGCATGAACTTGTAGCAACTAAGTTCATTATATTTATGGAGAGTAAGTCCCCAGGTTATATACTACAGGACCTGTTTGTCCCTGTAGTGGTTCTCTACCTAAGTAGGTAATAGGTCTGGTAGACCTGTACAGTACCTCTATTAAATATAGTAGGTAGGGTTAAGGGCATATGCTCTAAGATAAGCCACTGGTAATAACAAGAATAAACACCAATAGCAAAAAGACTCTTATCTATGATGTCATTATCTTGTAGTGATAGCATAATCCAAAGATAAGAAGATAAGATCATGTGACCCCATTACATGATTGTGTCTAGAATAACAGTCTCTTTAATAGAAGAGCAGAATGTGAATACTGTTATTCTCAACAGGACCAAGTCGGGGCTGTGGAGACCATTGACGGAGGTCAGACAGTGAGTGCCGAGGCTCACAAGGAAGAAAACGCGGTGAGCGAGGCTCAACCGCACCCCCCACACCTACCTGCACCCATCAGCGAGTCACTCGAGGGGGAGCGAGATGGACCCATGGCGACCAACAAAGCTGACGAGGAATTGTCGCTGGATGTTGCAGATGACCCGGTAGAGTGCATGGAGTGGCCAACAGGCCGGACGGACGACCCGCCAGCGCGCGAGGACGAGACTGCCGATGGTCGAGCGGTCGAGTCGGCCGGCTACAGGAAGAGTCAGCGCGTACACGGAGATAGCGGAGACGTACCTGGAAACGCCGTATATAATCCAGGGGAGTGCTACATCCACGTAGAGCCGACGAATAGCGCCGAGAAGCCCGCGCAGCGAAAGGACATACCCCCAGACGTCGAGCTTGAGGGGAGTGGAGAGGTCCAGGCGACCCGAGGGTTGAAGCGGACGCGTCTGGAGCGTCGGACAGCAATGGTGACGCTAGGGAAAGGCCAAAGAACTGCTGGAACGCGTCTAGTTGCGTCAAGGAACGTCTGGAGCAGGGGGAGGAAGAAAACTCACCAGAGGATGCTCCAGACGAGCAGGTCAAGCCAGGCGTCGAAAAGCACGCGTCAGGAGTGCTGGGACACGATGAGGATGCCAGAGACCGGCGGAAGACGCTGCGGAAAGCGTTAGAACGAGCCAGGAAACAGCCGAAGCGAAGACAGGAGGCATACTCACCTCAGAGGGCTACAGGCCTACCAGACAAGCTGAGCAGTGAGGCGGCTATACCAGGCAACTCACACAGTATCAGGGAATGTCACCCAAGCGTCAGGAACAAGCGCGTCGACAGAACGAACGGGCAGAGTCAAAGTCCAGGGCCAGGAGGCCAACAGAGCAACCATGATCGATGGAGATGTGTCGACAGCAATTGGAGCTGCCAGGATGCTGGGTACAAGGTCAGATATAATAGGAGACGGTGGGGAATGGACGGCGCAACGAGCGGCGCACGCTGCGACTCGAAACGAGTTGAAACGCGACCGCTAGCTGAAGAAGGTACCAGTCAGTACGACGAGCACAAGCACTCAATAAGGGGCGTACTTGAGGCGTTGATACCACATCCTAATCACCACATACAACCTCCAGACCACGTCGATCCACCACGTCGACGAGGACGACTCAAAACAATACCTAGAAGGGTTAGGAGCAAAAGCTGGACTCACCCAGCTATCGGACCACGTAAAGGCCATTTCGGGGAGATCGGACGCATTGTATGCAGTGTACATGAACTATAGAAGATGGTTCAGCGATACAAGGGCACGATATGCGCGCCAGAGCCAGTCAAAGTCGACCGCGCGCAGACTTAGCGCGAGTGAGCTGCGACTTGCCATATAAGGCAACTGCGCTGACGCCGCATCGACGGACACCCAACGGACACTCGATGGACATGAAATACAATCGTTTATGGAAAATTTCATTCAGGTATTCACACTCTTTGATATTTTCCTCCTTATTTTTGGCAAGCATTTACCTTGCCAGGGTTTCAGCTTGAGGGGGAGTGTTGGAATTACTATTTACCTACGCTTCTAGGCTTACATAACCTAATGGCTACATCGGACTAGTAGCTACCTTAGGATACTTGGTGACTACAAGTATCCTGCAGTCTAACAGGTTATGAGCCCTGCCTGTAAAACAAAGTGGTTCACTCACGACAACTTGAGAAAATGGGCTGACATCAAAACTCCTCACGAAATGTGGCAATGTGTGATCCGAAATCTTTTGAAGGTTACTGTAGCAAATGTGAATGGTATGGAAACAAGGTTCGTGACTGCAAGAAGTCTGAGAAAGGCATGAGAAGCCACGAGGTGCAAAAGCTATTCGACGAATGGATGTCCAAACTCGAAGAGGAAGTACAAGGCCACAAGAGTCGCTACGAGTCGTAATGCAATACGGAAAACCCTTGAGAGGTTGAGCTGAAGGGTTGGGAGGGTAGGATGACGAGGGCGAGGGCATGGAAGTCCGTCACACCATGGTCATGCCCCAGGAGCCCAAAACGGCAAGCTAACAGGACGACAAAGTAACCGCTGACGTCGCAGACACATATGCAAAATGCGTCGAGCCCACAAGGCCAGAGGGCGCAACGGCAGACCCGACAGACAAGCCGCTCGAGAAGAGAGCTGAGTCGGCGGTCGGAGAGGTCGACGAGAGAGCCGACAAAACAGGCGAGAAGGGCAAGAGGGCTGAGGGCACGAATGGACAAATAACTGGGACCGACGAAGCCGCCAGCACAGGTCTCGTCGCAGCGGACAGCCGAGACGAGCGTGGCGACGTCGAAGTCGCGCACACGTACACAACGCCCGAGGAACCCTGCAAGGACCAAGTCGAGGCCGCGGAGACCATCGACGGAGGTCGGACAGTGAGCGCCGAGACTCACAAGGAAGAAAACGCAACGAGCGAGGCTTGGCTGCACCCCCCACACCTAG
>JBBPJY010000444.1:0-18315 GCA_038088975.1 Xerocomus cyaneibrunnescens
TGAGGCGGCTAGTTCCAGCCAGGCAAAACATGCTACAAGGGGTTCTTCGAGGATGAATATCAATGCCTGATTCGTACGCCTGCGCATGTTGGTCAGGGACACAGTGCTTGTATAAATCACGGAAGATTGTCTACCCACGGTACACATAGGATGACGAGGAGGTCACAGCCCCTTCGATGTTCGATGATTCTCGTGATGGAACGATGTGGATTATGTCCAGCTGACACAATCTAATCCGGCGATCGGCTAAGCCTGGGGTGCTGTAACCGTTCGGGCTTCGTACTCTTCCGTTCCTATCTATTTTGCACATGCATTACCCCGCTTCCTACTCATTGTCAGACTCCGAGTCGGCATATCAATTTGGGGGAAATATGCCGGGGCACCATGCACCAGGGAGGGTGAGCCTTTCAGGGACCAATTGTGGAGGCTGACAAGGACAAACAAGTCAAGTTGGTTAGGGATAATATAATCTGTGTGAGGAAAGAGTAGGACTGCATGCAGACTGCATGCAATCCACAAAATACCTAAATGTAAATCAGCCCAAGACAAATGTGGAAGAGAACAATGTATGTAGTGAAGGTTATGAGAAGTGCAACAGAGCTATATTATGCACAGTTGTTCTATTGGAGGTGAAGGTACTATTCCCTGGGGCAGCTCTTCTTTGGCCATCTGTTAAACTATGGTCAGATGAACTCTGGAGGAACTCTGATGAAGTGGAGTTGTGAGGGGGTCAGATGGAACTTGGCTTCACCTTATGTGGTGTGCCCTTGTATAGGATCTGGTGTCCTGAATTTACAGAGGGTTGAAGGTCAGAGGGAGGATCAGAGGAAGTTGCATAGTGACTTAGACATTGGATAGGAAGAACATTGAGTTTTATCAGAGGATGGAGATTATCAAGTTGGAGGTAGAGAACATCTAGTTTTGTCAAGATTCAAACTAAGGAATACATGGCAGAGCACTATGGAGTTTATATATGGAGGAGGATCAGATGACTAAGTCCAGAGTCAGAATGAAGTAAGTACTGGAGTAGTCAGTGGATGAATAATATGGAGTATTGGAGAATGAGTAATCTCAGAGTATTGGAAGACAGGTGGTACTGGAGTATTGTTTTGGAGCTGTGCTCCTAGGTGAGCACTGGTATCAGAATCTGAGTAATCAAGGAATGAAATGTGAGTGGATGAATAACAGAGTTTGAAGGAAAGAGGGATCAGAGTGGTTTACTAAAGTAAGGATCTGAGTAGGGTAGCTACAGAGGGGGGTGAAAACAGGCCAGAGGTTGTAGCAGAGTTAAACTGGAATGTTTGGAGTTGGACTTGGAAGTCTAGGATATGACAGTATCCTCCTCTTAGGCCTGAACCCTTGAAGGCCATTGAGGATCTTGTGGCACTGTTCATATTTTGGGGTGAGGAGTTGGGGTATGGCCTCCTGTGAGGTGTCAGGTCTGGGCTAACCTCTTCATGCTGTGCCATCATGTCTGAGTGCATGGACATCATGACTTGAAGTAAAGAGTGAATCAGCAGAGCACAAGGCAGAGTGGAAGATGGCAGGGGATAAGGCCCAGAGTAGAGCAGAGGTGAGGTCTGAGAAAGGGCAGGGAGTATACAGAGGGCAGAGGCCAAAGCAGAGGAAGCAGAATACTGCAGGAGTTGTGGTGGCACTGCAAGGAGGCAAAGGATGCCATGAGGTGATGAGCAGAGGCTGAGAAGATGTAGAATGTCATGAGGTGATAAGTAAAGGCTAAGGGGGCAGCAAGGTGGAGGGTAAGTTGATCACTAGAGGATGGAATGACTAATTGGAGTGAAAGCAGAGGGTTGCACAGAGCAGGGTTCTGGCAAAGGGAAAGGGTCATGCAAAAAGCACTACCAGAGTGCTGGAGGTGAGGAGCAGAGGATGTGGAGGAGGAAGGGCAGATGAAAGCCCATGGCAAGGTTTGTTGAGGAACATATGAAGTGCCTCAAGCTCAGAGGCAGAGAGGGAGTAAGTGGTGCCTATCAGAGGGAAAGCTTTTTCTTTCCAGTCAATGGTCAGATCGAAATCACAGTGTGGAGCAAGCTGAATACATTTGCAAAACCATGGTACTCTGAAGGGATGCCAGAGAGGTTGATTGACTTGGATTTGACAGAGGTGGAGCAGAGGTCACTGTTCTGAGGATGGAGTGACAGCAAAAACTGCATGGAGCCCTGGAGGCAACAGGCAAGTGTGAAAGTGGGGTGCATTGATGAGCACAGGTAAAAGGTGCCTTGCAGTTAGAGAATCATGGTGAATTAGAGGGGATGAAGTCAGCTGATGGAGTGGGTTCTGGAGGCTGCAGCATCAGGCTTGAAGTTGCTGGACTGGGCTGTTTGGGTGTTTGGAATGATATACTGCTCAATACCTAGTCAATCAATGGATTGAGGTGGGTGAGCCAGTTGTGTCCTAGAATGAGTGAGCAGGAGCCATCTAGCAAGGTGACATAAAATATTGTCAGAGTGATTTCACTGGAGGAGGAGCAGACTGAGAGGTCCAGAGCTTGAGTGATCAGAGTTTGAAGTTCCATAGGATGACTGGGAGAAAATGAAGGGATGAAGTAGTGGAGTGGGAGTTGCAATTGCTGAAGTGCACCAGGATTATTGTGCAGGCAACCCAGGATCACTGGAGTGCAATAAAAATGCAACTCAGCCATAAATGGATGTTGGGAATCTACCCATGAAAACAAGGAGTTGGGGGGAAAGAATGGGGGAGGCAGAGAGAACCCATCAAGTATCTTCTGGACTAGCCAGAGCTGGCAGAGGAAAATGAATGGAGTCAGAGTTATCATTGGACTTGTGATCCTTGGATCTGGAGGAAAATGGAGTTGGATGCTGTGGGAAACATAGGAGACCAAATGTGCAAGTGTCATGTGTCATAGCCAGAGGGTGAGAGGGAGTAGTTTACTTTGGCTTTGCAAAGACTTGATAAGGTCCTGTTGTCATTGCTAAGCAGTCTATGAAGTGGATGAGGAAGGTTTGGCAATTTCAGGGTTGCAGGTGTTGGGCCAGTTGGAGGTATGAGAACTTCAGGCATGGTGGAGATGGAGGTGGACTGAGAGAGATGAAGGTAGCCAGTGAAGGCAGAGATGTGACTGAAGGGGCATAGATTGGTGTGCTATATGGGTATGCAGTGTGCCCTCCTTTCATGGCTAAGCCCTTGAGGCCTATAGTAAATGGGATAACTCAGAGTTAGGCAAGTCTGGGACAGAAATACCATGTGGAGTAGAGGAGACAGAGATTTGTTAGGACCAACAACCTCAATACTCCCAATAATGACCTGTGCAAAGACCATGCCTCAATGCTGAGGGAGTTGCAGAGGTGGCACCATTGAGTGGCATGACTGTGGCAACTAGGAGCAGAGAGTGGACAGAGGAGGCATGGGGCAGAGCAACAGGTCTAGAGGGTGCAAGAAGTGTGAGCATGGGCATAGGGATCATGGGAGGAGCTGGGATGTATGAAGGTGGCAGCAGAGGTGCACATGGTAGAGTTGGAATACCAGGGGAAAGCAAGGACAAAGCACAGAAGGTGGAGGGGTTGGAGATGTGATCATCTAGGCATAAAGAGCCTTCAGAGTCTATGGTCCATTGGAAGTCAGAGATGCTGGCATGACCAGCCAGGAAGTAGGGGAGAGGATGGACAGAGTTGAAGGACAGGAGATACTGAAATGATGAAGTGGGGCAGAGGACCCCAGAGTAGGAGTTGTAGATGCTGGAGATACCAGCAGGGGGTGAGTTGGAGTGGTTTGGGCTGCCAGAGAGTGAATGACTGAGCTTGTATCAGAGAACTCAGAAGTGCAGGGCCAAATTGTGAGGGCTATAGGAGTGATTGTGATACCTGCCAGAGTCCTTTGGAGTTAATGGTCCAGTGGTGTTGGATCACTTGAAGTTGACATAGGAGGTGCTGGATATGATAACTTGGGGGGTAGCATAACCATCATCACAGTGAAAGGAGTGTATTTAGAGGGAAGTGGTAGGCAGAGGGCAGAGTTCCAAAAGAATCTTTAGAGTTGACAGTACCAGGAGGGCCAGAGCACTCAGAGTCCATTAGAGGTAGGGTCAGAGGACTAGGTTTGCTTGTGTTATATCCATCCTCCGACCCCTATGTTGCCCCCTCTGAACAATCTCTGGCCATCTCTGCCCTCACTACATCCATATCCTCATCTGCTCTTCTACCCCACATCTCAGAGTTCTGTCACTTGTCATTGGAGCACCCCTATATTGTTCCAGGCATATCAGGACTTGTCATTCCTTGTGTTTGACAGGTGCCATGCAGAGTCAGTTGCCATTGTATCACTCCCATATGTTATACTGCTTTCTGATCACACCATGTGCTCCTTTCTCTTTGACACTTGTATGTTTCATCTCCTTGACTACCATGTTTCACCTTACATTCTCTGTATATAAACCTCCATATGTCCTGTACTATCCCTCAATATGAATATTGACTAAATTCCCTCCTCCTCATCATTCCTCCTTCTCTTCAATCCCTACCTGTATCCTCCTAGTCTGACCTCCAAAATATGAGGACCTGGACCTATACAAGAGTGTGACCTATAAGTCCTACACTGACATCCTCTCTAAGTTTTCTGTTCTCACTTCCTCTGTCAGACCTCCAGTCTCTCCATGTCACTGACCCCTCACATCCCTAGTACCCACTGTCCATCTCCAATCAGAGTTGGCACAGAGATCCCAGGAATCCAATAGATGACTCATTGATTTGACAGTATATTTGTACTCAGGCCTCATTCCTTGTCAACATTAAGCAACTCTGCTTTGACATTCTTTCCTCCCTTCTCAATGATCCTGTTGCATCTTCTCTTTTTTCAGCCCTACCTACCAACAACCCTTGCTGGACCATCTCCTCAGAAGGTCTCCTCCTCCATGATAGCTGTATCTATGTCCTGGAACAGGGTGACCTCCGACTCTGGATCCTCTGGACTTTCCATGATCACCCTACTGTAGGCCACTTTGGTCAGAACCATACTCTGGAACTCATCTGTTGAAAGTATACCTGGCCAGGCATCTGGACCTTCATAAAAGATTATGTTAGTTCTTGTACAACCTGTGCTCATGCTAAAACCCCTAGGCATTACCCATACAGCCTCCTCAAACAGCTCTCTATTCCAGAGAAGCCATGAAACTCCATCTCCATGGATTTCATAAAGCATCTCCTAGCTTTGGAAGGCTTCACCACTATCCTAGTCATAATCAACAGGTTATCAAAACAAGCCATTTTCATCCCTACCCATGATACCATTTCCTCCACTGACCTTGCACAGCTATTCCTCATCAATGTCTTCTTCAAGCATGGAGTTCCCTTCTATGTCACCTCCAACAAGGGCTCTGAGTTTGTATCTCACTTCTTTAGATCCTTGAGTAAAGTGCTAGATATGCGCCTCCACTTCACCTCCAGTTATCATCTGGAGGATGATGGACAAACAGAACGTGCTAACCAGATGTTAGAGCAGTACCTTTGGGTTTACTGTAATTACCAACAGGACAACTGGTCAGATCTCCTGCCTCTGGCAGAGTTTGCATACAACAATGCTCTGAGTGCTACTACTGGAGTATCACTGTTCTTCACAAACAAGGGTTACCACCCAAACTTCTCTGTTTACTTCAATCATTCTCTAACCTCCTTCTCAGCATCCACCTATATCACTGACCTTGAACAGTTACATGAGTTCCTCCAATCAGAGATGCTCACAGCACAACATTGCTATCAAGGACCAGCTGATGCCAAGCATAGCCCAGCTCCAGACTTCTGAGTCAGAGATCTAGTATATGTGAGGGCAAAATACTTCCACTCTACTAGACCTTTTAAAAAACTTTCAGAGAAAAATCTGGGACCTTTCCCTATTATTGCCCAACTGGGTACACATTCATTTACATTACATCTCCCTGATTCTCTCCTATCTGTTCACCTTGTTTTTCACATCTCCCAGTTAGAACTTTTTACTCTGAATACTATACCAAACCATGACCAGCCTCTGTCTTCTCCAATCGAGGTGGACAAAGAGCCAGAGTACAAGATTGCAAAGATCCTTGACTTCAAGATCAATTGGAGAAGGTGTTATTGCCAACTTTTGTACCTGGTGCATTGGCTCAATTATGAGGGAACTGATAAAGAGACCTCCTGGCTCCTAGCCATGAAGTTGGGAAATGTAACAGAACTCATCTTGGACTTCCACCAGAGGTACCCTGAGAAACCCGGACCACTACCCACTCTGTAGGGAGTCATCTCCAGTTGCTCCTCTCCTTATTTCCTTACTTTGTTTGATTTCTGTTTCTTCTTCACTCTTGTCTTTTTCTCAATCTCCAAAAATCTCTTACTATGTTAAAAGAAAAAAAGACAAAAAACAAAACAAAACAAAAAAAAACAGAAACTCTATGTACTACTACCTACTCCTCCATTTCTCTGTCTCCATCCTCTGATCCATCTTCCTCAGTCTTCATTTCTATCTCCTCCATCTTTATTTCCTCCTTCTCCATCTTCTCTGCCTGTACTCCTATCTCTACTCTTCTTTCCTCTGTTCGTACTTCCTTTCCCTTCTTCTTCTCCTTCTTCTTCTTTTCTCCTTTTTCCTTCTCCTCCAGGGCACTGGCAAGCCTCTCAACTGCCTCCACAATCTGGTGGAGCACCCAGATGTGCTTCCCCTCTGTGGTCCCTTTCTCTTGCAATGACCCTGCCACTGAAATCTCCACAATGGGGCGCACCTGCCTTTTCTTGCACTTGCCTCTGCTGGTCATCTCCTCACCATCCTGCTTGCATGGCATGTGCACCCATGCACACCCCACACATGTGGTCCCCTTCATGCCTGGTGGTGGGGGTATGCACTCCACCTTGCATGCTGTACACCAGTTGCAGGTGTCCTCCTCCTGCTCCTTCTGCTTTTGCCCTATTGTCTCCTGCTCATGGCCACTTCTCTCTGAGTTGGGGGACTTGATACATGCCTGCTTTTGTGTTAGCACCCCCACTACAGGTCATGTTCTTGTCATGCACCTTCTTTTTGCACTTGGCCTCCCTCTCATGCTGCTGATGCACCTCCTCCACTCTCCACACCTGCTCCACCTCTGCCCTTGCTTGCTCCTCCTGCTTCTGGCACTGTTGCTTCTTGGCCTTGCATTGCGCCCTTGCTGCCTGCTCTTGCTTCCACCATTGCTCCAGTTGCCAGAGTTGGGCCTGAAGCTGGGCCTCTTGCTGCTTGAAGGTTGGGTCCAGGCTTAGGGACCTGCTGTTGTTGTTGCTGCTGGACATGGTGGTAGGTGGTGGTAGTGGTGGTGTTTGTGGTTTGAGTTGTGGTTGTAACTCCAATGATGGTTACCCTCCTTTCACTCCAACATGGCAAGATTCAGACTCTGCTTGGTAAGCAACCCCACCCTATTCACCTGGTCCACCCTCTTCCCAGGGGCTTGACCACCCCCTCAGATTGGCTCTGGACCAGACCTACCACTTACCAGTGCCTTGAGGGCTCAGCCTTAATGGGGGGGCACTGTCATATCCATCCTCCAACCCCTACATTGCCCTCTCTGAACAATCTCTGGCCATCTCTGCCCTCACTACATCTGTATCCTTGTCTGCTCTTTCACCCCACATCTCAGAGTTCTGTCACTTGTCATTGGAGCACCCCTATATTGTTCCAGGCATGTCAGGACTTGTCATCCCTTGTGTTTGACAGGTGCCATGCAGAGTCAGTTGCCATTGTATCACTCCCATATGTTACACTGCTTTCTGATCACACCATGTGCTCCTTTCTCTTTGACACTTGTATGTTTCATCTCCTTGGCTACCATGTTTCACCTTACATTCTCTGTATATAAACCTCCATATGTCCTGTACTATCCCTCAGTATGAATATTGACTAAATCCAACTAAATTTCCTCCTCCTCATCATTCCTCCTTTCCTCCAATCCCTACCTGTATCCTCCTGGTCTGACCTCCAAAATACAAGGACCTGGACCTATACAAGGGCATGACCTATAAGACATATGCCAACATCCTCTCTAAGTTTCCTGTTCTCACTCCCTTTGTTGGACCTCCAGTCCCTCCCTGTCACTGACCCCTCACACCCCTAGTACCCACCATCCATCTCTGACTAGAGTTGGCACAGAGATCCTGGGGATCCAATAGATGACTCATTGATTTGACAGCTTGGACAGATGTCCTAGGAGATGACATGGGCTGCTCCTGGTGGACTATTATGCTAATGCATCAGCACTTAGCCAAAACATGAACAGAGATAACTACACAAGGGGATGGCATCCTTGAGTCTTGAGCAGGTACTCAGTCAGTTCACCCAGAATGACTGGAGGCCAAGAACCAATGCTATAATTGCATAGAACTAGCTTAAGGTTTACATGGACAATTGGAGAGGTTTATATATTGAAAGGAGAATGATGACTAATCAGATGGAAGGATGGAGAACATTCTGAATGACTAAGGGGGACATGTGGCTGCTGAAAGAGAGGTATGACTGATGGAGATAGCATTTGAGGAAAAAGGGAAGAGATAGACTTGATGAGGAAAAAGGTAAACCAGTCAGGTAATGACAGATGATTAGGGAATCATGACAATATCCCCTTACTAACCTTGAAGACCTTTTTTGAATAGATGAAGTCAACTGAGTAACAGAGGTGAGCACTGCATCAACCTCAAGGAGGGAACTGCACACAGCAGCAGGTTCCAAGTGGTGCTTAGCTGTACACCCTAGGGTAAGGTCAAGCTGGTCTAATCAGAGTCAAAGGGGCCAGCAAGAGTGGTGTGGGATTGATATCCAAATATGGCATCATTGATAAGGATGTCTTCTTTATCAAGTTGAGAACAATGATTGCAGTTGACCCAGATTGGGCAGTTGGAAACAATGTGACCTGTTTGATTGCAGTGTGCACACTCATGGTGAGGGCAAAGGTCAGCATCATGGCCAGTGAGGTGACAGAAATCACATAGATGCTCTTCACAACATTGGGAGAGGTAACCAGGGGCCCATTGATGACAATGGTTATATTGGTAGTGAGGGCAAAGGCAAAGGGGGTGGCCTTTGTGGGTGCAGTGATGACAAGTGAGAGACTGTGATGGAGGAGGTGGGATAAATTGAACTGGGGAGGAAGGGGTTTCCTCAACTGCAGGTTGGGAATTGGGGGCAAATGTGGCAGGTTGGGCCAACCAGCTGCCAGGTTCCACTGGCCCCCAGAGTGAAGGGGAGTGGGGGCAAGACAAAGGGGGGAAAGAGAGGCAGGCTGCCAGGGGAAAAGGGGAAGCAGGTGTTGGGAAGGACCTGGGAGAGGGAGTGGATGGAATAGTGATGGAGGGAAGAGGAGTGGCCCCAGAGTAGTTGTTGTCCATAGAAGTCTCTCTTTGATCTGGAGTGAGGATCAGGAAAATGGAATGCATAGGTTATTGAAGGATGTAAGTGGGGAGTTGAGTGACATGATGATAGAGTCCTCTGTAATGCAGAGCATCAGTGAGGGATGATAAGATAGTGTCCATTCCCATGTCATAAGATGACAAGAGACTGTTTGGAAGGCAGAATGAGGCAAGGTTGTGGCAGATGGTGGAGAGAGAGAGGACTTGGTGATAAAGATGGATAAGGATGAAGATGAGGGGGTTTACATGATGAGGGATGAGGCATTCAAGTACAAATAGGAGCCATGAGGTGGCAAGGATTTTGGTGTATAAGAGGTGTTATTGGAGCTAAGGAAGATGGACAGGATAGACTAGGTGGGTGGAGAGATAGGTGGTTTCTTTGGGGGAGAAAGGCATGATGATTAGGTGTGTGAAGGGGGAAGGCCAAAGTATTCTGGGTGGTAGATGTAAAGCAGGAGGATTGGGATGAGGATGAGGAGAATAGAGGCAAGGGTATATAAGAGGAAGAGGAAGTGTCCAGTGAAGAGGTTGTACCAGTCCATGGTTACCATCAGGGTAAATGGTGGCACTTATATTCTCAGAGTAGGGAAGCCATGTGAGAGAGATGTGAGAGGGGTTTTCATGTATTTTCTGATGAGGGGTATCTCTTCCATTTGATTAGAAATTTCTGTTGGAGTCCTGTTTCTTGATGTGTGAGTATTGCTTCCACTTTGTATTGTTCTTTGTTATCAATCAGGTCTGATAAGGCAGTGAGGAAGTTTGGGCTGTGTTTGGGTGTTTCATGGAATGGTGTAAGAAGGAAGGCATGGAAAACATCATGGATTTTCCAGGTAGAAGGAAGTTTTAGCTAGTAGGTGACTGGGGAAAGGACTTTGATAATCTCAAAGGGGCCTTTCCTCTGTAGGGTGAGCTTTTGAGAGGGATAGTGGAGTTTGAGGTTGGTTGCTTTGAGCCATACTTTGTCTCCTTGTTAAACTAAGTTGGACAAACTCTGAGGAACTCTGAAGAGGCAGAGTTGTGAGGGGGTCAGATGGGACTTTGGCTTCACCTTATGTGGTGTGCCCTTGCAAGGGATTCAGTGTTCTGAATTTGTGGATGGAGGATCAGAGGTTGGAGGGTGGTCAGAGTAGTTGCACAGCAACTTAGAAAGCTGAGGTTGAATGGAGAGAACATCAAGTTATGTTGATATTCAAACTAAAGAAATGCAAGGTGGAATCTATGGAGTTTATATATGGAGGGGAATTGGATGACTAAGTCTGGAGTTGGAAAGAACTATGTACTGGAATGTCAGAAGCTGAGTAATACCAGAGTGCAGCCTTGGAGCTGTGCTGATTAGTAATGGAGTTCTGAGTAAGCAGAGAATGGAATATAAGTAGATGAGTAACAGAGTTAGAACAAGGGGAGAGTCATAATAGTTTACTAAAGGTCAGAGTCTAAGTAGGATATCTAAGAGAGAAATGGAAAAACAAACTGGAGGTCATGACAGAGTTGGTCTAGAAGGACCAAAGATGGACTTGTGAGTCTGGGATATGACAGTATCCCCCTCTTAGGCCTGAACCCCTGTAGGCCTTTAAGGATCACATGACACTGTTGATTGTTGGAGTTGGGGTGGAGTGTGATTGCCTGTGCAGTATAAAGTCCAGGTGGACTGCAGGTTAACTCCTCAGTCACAAACCATCATGTCTGACCTTGGTGACATCCACAACTGGGAAGATGCACATTTGGTGAAGAATGCCAATGACAATGACAACCTTTGGAATGTGAAGGTGGTGAAGTGGAGGCATCAAGTGAAGGCATGGAAGAAGGTGGAGGAGCAGAAACATGTGAAGGAGGCCAGGAGGGCTGAGAAGGAGGCCATGAGACACAGGGTGGAGGCCAAGGTGGCAGCCAGGGTGAGTTGCCCTTACTCACAAGCAGGCACAGCTGACAGAATGCAGGCAGAGCAGGTCACAAGGGAGCAAGGCTCCAATAAGGAGAAGGGGCATGCAGATGCAGTGCCAGAGTGCCAGAGATGCACCAACCAGGGCCTGGACTGCATTCTAGGTCCTGGAAAGTCGACTTCATGTATTGAGTGCCAGGCAGTGAAAGCAAAGTGCAAGTGGCCTGGGGAAGGAAAGATGGAGTGGCAGAAGAGAAAGCAACAGGATGAGGAGGAGCCAGGGCTGAGTTGGAAGAAGGTGAGGTCCAAGGAAAACAAGGAGGAGAAGAGGTCAGAGTTGTTGAAGTGCACCCAGATCATTGCAGGGGAGATCTGGAGCCACCAGGAAGTAGTGAAGGGGTGGCTCAACCGCCTCACCTTCCTGGTGGAGCAACTGGTGGAGTTGAAGGTGGTGGAGGTGTATATGGAGGATGAAGGTGAGGAGAGCAGAGAGGAATGGTTGGAGGACAATGATGAGGACATGGAGGGGGAAGTGGAGGAGGACAGAGAAGTGGAGGGGGATGAGAATACTGCAGTGGAGGAGTTGGAGGAGATCAGAGGGGGAGTGTAGTGTAAAATTGTTTTTACTTCATTTATCAATGCAACTTTTCACTGGAATCAGGAGTGAGGTCTGGGTTTTTCTGGATACTAGAGATGGAAATCCAAAACAAGTTCTGAGGCATGACCTAATTTCATTGCAAGTAGCCATGATGTTTCTTCATCAGTTCCCTTGTATCCTAACCAATGGACTAGGTACAGGAGTTTGCAGTTTCTTTGTCTTCAGTCAATCTTGGAATCTACAATCTTGGAGATTTCATATTCTGGTTCACCATCCACCTCAACCAGAGGTGGGGGCGGTTGAACACAGTTCAGAATTGTGTTCAGAGTGGCAGGTTCCAGCTGGAAGACATGGAAGACTGGATGTATGGACTTCATGTTTTCTGAGAGCTGAAGGGTGAAGAAAAGAGAACCTGTCCATGTAATGATCTTGTAAGGACCTAAGTTCTTCTTAGAGAGTTTCTTGGATGGTTGGGTGGAGTGGAAGTACTTTGCTTTGACAAAAACTTAGTCACTGACTTTGAAGTCTGGTGCTGGAGTTCACTTGGCATTCGCAGGTTCTTGGTATCTTTGCTGGGCAACAGAGATCTCTTCACAGAGGAAGAAGTGGAGGGAGTCCAGGTCGATGGAGTATTTGTGGGCTTGGGTGGAGGTGAGGTCATGCTTGGGGTGGACAGAGATATTTGGATGATAACCTTTGTTAGCAAAGAATGAAAAAATGCCTATTGTATCATTTAGGGCATTGTTGTACATGAACTCTGTGAGGGGCAGGAGTTTGGACCAGTTGTCCTGTTGGTAGTACAATCAATCCAAAGGTACTGTTTCAGGGTTTGGTTTATTTACTCAGTTTGACCATCATCCTCCAGATGGTAGCTGGAGGTGAAGTGGAGCTGGATGTCAAGTGCTTTTCCAAGGGAGCAGAAGAAGTGGGAGATGAACTCTGAGCCTCAATCAGAGGTGATGTGCAAGGGGACTCCATGTTTGAAAAAGATGTGGAGAAGGAAGAGTTTAGCTAACTCCAGGAACATTACCTTGTCATCTGTCAGAATGAAGATGCATTGCTTGGACAGTCTGTTCACAACCACTAGGATGGTGGTATGTCTGGAGGATGGAGGAAGCTGCTTGATGAAGTCCATGGAGATTGAATTCCATGGCTTCTCAAGTATTGAGAGTTGTTTCAGGAGCCCATAGGGCTTGTGTCAGGAGACATTGGCATGGGTGCAGGCTGTGCAGGAGGAGACATACTCCTTGATGAATGTCCAGATGCCTGGCCAGGTGTATTCATGGCGGATGAGTTCCAATGTCTGATTTTGTCTAAAGTGACCAGAGAGTGGATGGTCATGCTTGTACTAGAGGACTTGGAGGTGGAGATTGTCTGTATCGGAAATGAAGATACGATCATCTAGGTGTAAAAAGCCTTTGTAGTCTATGGTCCAACAGGAGTTGGAGGGTTTGGAGTCAAACATGTGGATGGCTGTGAGAGGGTCAGAGGGAAGAGCAGATAGGATGTTGTTGTGGAGGAACTCAATATCAAACAATGTGCCAGCCCAGAGGACTGGAGTTGCAAGTATTGTTGCCCTGAGGGATGATGCAAGCTGCTCTTGGGTGAAGATTGGATGGAGGTTCTGAGGGTTGATACAAGCATAGTCCCTATCCCACTCTTTGGGGTAGATGTCCCAATGTCTAGTGAAGGAATCAGGCTTCACCCTTAAGTGTCTGGGGCAGAAGTGAATGACCATGTTGAACTGGAAAAGGAATTCCAACCACCAAGCTTGACGCTGGGTGAGGAGTTTCATAGTGGCAAAGTATTCTAGGTTCTTATGGTCAGTTACTACATTGATCAGAGTTCCAGAGCCCTCAAGATAGTGCCACCAAGTCCAGAAGGACTTGAAAATGGTGGGCAGTTCCTTGTCATGGATGTCATAATTGAGTTCTGGAGAGGAAAGGGCACAGGAGAAGAATATGACAGGGTGAATGTCATTATCCAAGCACTAGATGGAGAGGATGCCAGTGATGGCATAATTGAAGACATCTGTCTCAACAGGCATCAGGGACCCAGTGGGTGAGGATGGAAGCAGAGGTGAAAGTGTCCTTGAGGTGCTGGAAGGTGGAGCAACAGAAATCATCAAAATTCCATGGAGTGCCTTTGCAAGTGAGGTGGGTGAGCAGAATGACAAGTCTGGAGTAACTGGTGATGAAACACCAGTAGAAGTTAGCAAAACCAAGGAAAGACTGGATGTCTTGGACTTTCTGAGGTTCACGCCAATCAACAATGGCCTTTACCTTCTCAGGGGACATAGAAAGTCTGATAGGAGAGAGTCTGTATCTGAGGTATTCTGTTGAGTTGGTATGAAATTTGCACTTCTTGGGCTTGGTGTAAAGTCCATGTTTTTGGAGTTGCTGGAGTACCTCCCAGATGTGCTCTTTGTGCTTCATGCAGTCTTTGAAAAAGATGAGGATATCATCAAGGTAGACAATTACTGAGATATCAAGGAGATCTGTAAAGATAGAATTAACAAACTGCTGAAATGCTGCAGGGGCATTGGTGAGACCGAATGGCATGACAAGCCACTCATAGGAGCTGTAGCATATTCAGAATGATGTCTTCCACTCATCTTTGGCAGCAGTGTAGACCAGATGGTATGCATGCTGGAGATCAAGCTTGGTGTAAATCTTGGCATAGCTCAGAATGTCTAGGAGGTTGGAGATGTGGGGGAGCAGATAGTGGTCTTTCTTTATGATCTTGTTCAGTCTGTAGAAGTCTATGCAGAGGTGGAGCAAACCATCCTTCTTGTGGACAAAGAGTACAGGGGTGGCATGAGCAGAGGAGGAAAGGCAGATAAAGCCCATGGTGAGGTGTTCATTGAGGAATGTATGAAGAGCCTCAAGCTCAGAGGCAGAGAGGGAGTAGGTGGTACCTATCAGAGGAAAGGCTCCTTCTTCCAAGTCGATCTTCAGATTGAAATCGTGATGTGGAGCAAGCTGGGAGGCTTTGCTCTTGCTAAATACATTTGCAAAGTCGTGATATTCTGGGAGAACACTGAAGAGATTGACTGGGTCAGGTTTGATGGAGGTGGAGTGGAGATTGCTGTTCCAGGGGTGGAGTGACAGTGAAAACTACACAGAGCCCTGAGGCAACAGGCAAGTGTGAAGGCAGGTGCACTGATATGTGCAATGGGAGGTGCCTTGCAGTTGGAGAAATGCAGTGAATCAGAGAAGGTGGAGTCAGCTGGAGGAACTGGTTCTGGAGACTGTGGAGTCAAGCTTGGAAGTGCTGGACTGGGCTGCTTGGATGTTCAGAATGAGATACTGCTTGATACCCAGTCAATCAATGGATTGTGGCAGGTGAGCCAGTTGTGTCCTAGAACAAGTGAACAGGAGCTATCTAGCAGGGTGACATAGAATGTCATTGGAGTGATATTACTGGAGGGGAAGCAGACTGAGAGTTCCAGAGCTTGAGTTATTGTGGCATTCAATGTTCTGTCAAACAAGCAGAGAGAGAATGAAGGGACAGAGTAGGTTGAAAGTTCATTATTATTGACAAATGCTGTATCTATAAAACAGTTGAAAGAGCCGGAGTCTATCAACATGAGAAAAGATGGAATATCATATGAGACTAAAAAGACAGAAGGCATGAGAGATCAGGGGCCTGAGAGAGTGGACATGTTGAGTTGGATCTCCTGGGGTGCACAGGCAGAGTCAACACAACCTTCATACCATGCAGAGTCATGGAGGTCATGGCCTATTTTTTTGCCTTGGAGAAGGCCTCCAGTTTGGCTTCTGGAGTGTTGGACTTGACTATGTGGCCTTTAGCAGCATGTGAAGTGGACTTTGTGCATTCCTTCACCTTGTGTTCTGCTTGTCCACAGAACATGCACAAATTGTTGTCAAAGTGGCACTTATGCTTGGCTGCTGTGAGCTTTCTATCCTTTCCAAGCCTGGACAACAAATCCAGCTGGAAGAAGGCAGATGCTCTGGAGGTGGTGGAAGTACTGGTGGACTTACCTTTGGACTTCTTGGAGGAGCCTGAGGAGCCAATGGCAGAGTCAGAGGATTTATTGAATGCCTTGGAGAAGTTGCCAGAAGGCTTTGCCTGATGGCTAACCTTCAACTTTCATTCCCAGTAGCAGGCATTGATGTCTTGGGTGAGTTGGCAGAGTTTGGAGAGTGTGGGGGGTTTGCCAACCCACGAGATTTCATCCTTGATGCAGTCTTGGAGACAATTGTAGAAGTGATGCCAGAGGGCACCTTCTCCATATCCCTGAACTTGGGTCACAATTTTGTTGAATTCAAACACATACTTGTTGATATGTTGGCCATCTTTCATTGTCAAGTGGTTGAGCTGGTGCTCTGCATCTCCAACCAGATTATGTGGTCTGAAGTTCATCTATAACTCCAGGACAACTCCTTGTATCTGTTCATCCAGTCAGGGCAGAGGTCCAGGTCTTGCACCTGGAGGAGGTCCAGCTTGAACCACTCTAGTGCCATATCCTTGAGGTATGACTGGGTGAATGTGACCCTACTATGGTCAGAGGTAAAGGCCTTTGGGCAATCTTGAAAGTTCAACTTGCATTGGATGAGGAAGACCTGGAGTTTGTGGGGGTCCATCCTGTCAAACTGGTCCAGTTCTCAGACTTTGGTCTGTTGCAAGGGCTCAGAGGACTTCTTTGATGAACAGGTGAGTACCCAGATAGTGCTGGCCATGTTGGCAAGTATATCTTGTTGGATGTGTTCTTCATCATCTTCTGGAATGAAGCCATCTTTCAGAATGTCAGAGTTGTTGGAGGGGTCAATGTCAGGCTTACCCAGATGTCCAGGATTGCCTTCATTACTGGGGGTGTGGAATTTGATGGGGAGTTCATTGCCATTGTCCATCAGCTCCTTGATGTGTGCACTGGAGGTAGGAGATTGCAGACAGGTGTGTGACTGTGGTACAGATGTGGTATTTCATTGGGCAGAGAAGCTGTGGAATTGGTCAATGATGTTAGGGCCTCGGCAGTTGCTGCCAAATGTATTGAGAGGGTTGTAACAGGGGGAGGCAGGAGGATTTGCAATCAATCTGGTGCATGATTGAGTGGCATAAGTGGTCATGGGGAATCTGTTGCAAGAGGGAGTTTGAATATACTGTTAAACTAAGTTGGACGAACTCCAAGGAACTCTAAAGAGGCAGAGTTGTGAGGGGGTCAGATGGAACTTTGGCTTCACCTTATGTAGTGCACCCTTGTAAGGGATTCAGTGTCCTGAATTTGTGAATGGAGGGTCAGAGGTCAGAGGGGGGTCAGAGTAGTCATGCAGCAACTTAGAGAGCTAAGGTCAAATGAAGAGAATGTCAAGTTATGTTGATATTCAAACTAAAGAAATACAGGACAGAATCTATGGAGTTTATATATGGAGGGGAATCAGATGACTAAGTCTGGAGTTGGAAAGAACTATGTACTGGAATGTCAGAAGCTGAGTAATACTGGAGCACAGCCTTGGAGCTGTGCTGATTGGTAATGGAGTTCTGAGTAAGCAGAGAATAGAACATAAGTAGATGAGTAACAGAGTTAGAACAAGGGGAGAGTCATAATAGTTTACTAAAGGTCAGAGTTCAAGTAGGATATCTATGAGAGAAATGGAAGAACAGACCAGAGGTGATGGTGGAGTTGGTCTGGAAGAACTGGAGATGGACTTGTGAGTCCTGGATATGACAGGTGCACCACATAAGGTGAAGCCAAAGTCCCATCTGACCTCTTCACAACTCCACTTCTTCAGAGTTCCTCAGAGTTCATCCAACTCAGTTTTAACAGATTTCAACTGACTGGGGACAGTCAGTATTCAAGTCCCCTGTGGATGTAAAGGCTTGCAGTTCCCTACATGTGAAATCCACATTTTCAGGTCCCCTGACATTCCTGTAGTCACCTGATGCCAGTCAGCTGCTCCCATGCCCAGTCTAATGCTTCTGTGCCCAGTCTGCTGCACCTGAACGATTGTTTGAGTACTGTCCAAATCCATTTTCTCTGTTTCTGAAGCCATGGCTGACTGTCCTCACTGTCTGCATTGTACATGGAAGCCCAGAAACCCATTAGCAAGCCTGGAATACTGTTCTACCAGTACAGAACCTGTTTTAGAAGCTAGCCAAACCGGCTGTATGCTCCTCAGTCATTCTTTTTATTCATCTCTCTCTTTTCTTTGGCCATTCATGCATCAGTGACTCCCTGGCATGAACATATTGCCCCTTTCAAGATATTTTATTCTCTTACAGCAGAGTTGGTTTGAATGGACTGGAGGTGGACTTGTGAGTTCAGAATATGACAATCTGGTATTTCATATCTCCAAGCTAGAACCCACCTTCTGAATATAATTCCAAATTATGTTCAACCACCTCCACCCCCAGTTGAGGTTTACAGCAAACCCAAATACAAGATCTCTGAAAACCTGGACTTCAAGATAGACCACAGACAAAAAAACTGTAAACTCTTGTACCTA
>JBBPJY010000446.1:7516-18283 GCA_038088975.1 Xerocomus cyaneibrunnescens
AGTGGCGCCTGTGGAGTAGCTAGCCTGAGCCTGTACACTTCAGTTCCAGGATGTGAACCTGGAGCTTACCTTGAATGTACTCTGAGTAGAAGTTTGGGGAGCTTCCGATGCCAGCTTGATAAAATACAACCTGGGGTACCGCATGTCCGCTGTTGGGGCAGAATTATAGATAACGGTAATGTTGACTTATGTGCATCGTTGTACCTTCGTTCGTCTTGATGTTTAATTGCACGGGACAGTTTCTATGGTAGAATGCCGGCACAACCCAGTCTGCTTGCCTTTGGCTTGAACTATGTGTGTAACTTACCAGAATATTGGTATACTTCCAACGTTCCTTTACGACGACTCCGTCTTGCCATGTTCTGCCATGACGAGGACGATTTGCGATTAGGTTTCTGGTTTCAGTTGTCGACCACTCGTCTCATGACTTACCCATCACAGCAGACAATGATTCTTTTCTTGGACTTGGGCGGTAGATTCGATGCTTCAAGCGTAGCATCCCTTGGTAGTTGGGCATGATCAAAGGCCGATGGGACAGACATGGTGGATACGGCGGGATTCGACGAGTGAGCGTCTCCCAGTTCGCCGTTCAAACGAATTTATGCGAAACCCGATGGCTGGACACATGATCAACTCAAGGAATTCAAGCAATTGATGCTGTACAATTTTAGTTGATGGCCCGATAAACGACGGCCCATCAAATAGCCGACCGCCGTGGGGAGCGCATATTTACATTTGAAAGATGCAGTCGGCCTATGCCCTATGCCGACTGTTCCTGTGTTAGGTGATCAAAGCTCCAACGTGCATGCAGAAAAAAACGCCAACAATTATCCCGTGCGGCAGCCTGAAACCGACCCACGTGCTTGCTCATGATGGCCCATGGTCTCCGATTAATATCCATTTTGGGCGGACCTCGGATGCATCCGGTGTGTTCACACTACTCTCTGTTGGGCACTCGTACTTCCTAGGACGTCTAGTTCGAAGCATTTAAAAGGTAATGCACCAGTACTAGAAGCACAGGCTCTATCAAAACCCAGTAAATTGACCGCTACCTGCCTAATCGGAACTCAGCCCCCGAATACTCATCCAACGCACGACAGAACGCGGTTTCAGTTATCAACACAGGCGTGCCAAGCGGTTCGGAACAAGAGGGATCAAAGTGGCTGTCATCTGGATGAGTGCGACTATCATCTGTGTAGTCAGGTTCCGACGGACTAATGGACGAACCATACGCACTGAAACTCGGTAAGGGTGTTTTGCCATGGTGGGAAGCCGTAGAACTCAATGGGTGGATACGGCATCTTCATGCCACCGATATGGTGAATTATCATCAAGTCCGGTGGGGGTAAACCAGCTTTCTAGAGTTCAGAACATCTAATGAAGGTCAGAGACTGTCGAATCTGACCTTCTAGCACCACGGCTAGCCTGGACACTGTCGAATTGTACGAAAGCCTGCTAGGCCTGCCATCTGACATCGAAACGCCACTAACACAAGTTTGCAACAGCGCGCGGCTGGCTGAGACAATGGCAGATTTACCAGAGGCACGGGACGCTATGTAAAGCGTCAAGTGACTGGATGCGGAGGATACACCTTTGCCTGACTATCGTCAGAGGTCCACCGGGTGCATAGGACGAAACATACTTTCAGGTTGTTTACGAACAGCAACATTCCTACGCCTTCGAAGTCGAGACAGATGCCTCATAGTTATCGTATTCGTGTCTACAGGGAACGTCGCATATTCAGGCGAGTGAGACCTTGAACCAGAAGACTCCGAAAGTGGTGGCGTCAGAGGATACTCGATCTCTGACTCGCAGCTGTCTTCCGAGGTCCCGTTCGCAAGAAAGACGCGTCGATGGGCATTCTCAGAACACCCGTAAAGGACACCTGTATATATGCGTTCGGAATGAGCTATGTAAGTGCGATGCACGCATACCGTGACGGTCGTAGACAGCGAGTGTCTCTATACCCAGCACTCGACACCACGCAGCGACACTTTGTAGGCATTGAAGGAACGCAGTTTCCGTTTCTTCTGTAGGCATATCATTGTGCGCGACGAGATTTAGACAAAGGTGCTTCGGGATTTTACTGCGCTGGGCTTCTAGCGGTCTTGGTTGTCTACGTTTGCGTCTCTGCACCCACGCAGTGATGGTGACGAATGCAACGTACAGAAAGTGGATGAGGCAGAGCGCCCAGTGAGTCGACATCAGGTATCCGACATAGACAAGTCGAACGAGTCCAACTTAATACACCATGGGGTCTACAGAGCGAAGACAGTCACGTGAGCCATCGCAATACGTGGAACTACATAATTCATTTGCAATGACGGGCAGACAACATGGATAAACGCAAGCCAAAAAGTCCAAAGTTTATGGTTCAGAGAATAGCTGGTTCTTCCTCAATAGTATGTTTGATCTTCAGCAGGATCGTTGTCTTCCAGCTATCTAGCTTGGTGACTTGATCATATTCGACGACACATCCTGTGAACGCCTGTTGATCCTCTGCCTGGATAGCATCGATGATCGCGTTGATAAATTTACACTCGCGGGTGGATGAAAATGTAGGATCCTGTGACATGTACTTCTGTATGTTTCGTTTGGCGGTGACAGAGTCCTATATGGTGTCGGTTGGAGACCTCAGGTATGTGTATCGCACCTACCTTAACCAGTGCGCAAAGACATGCCCTTAGCCAATATTCCTTGACGCTGTATTTCGTGAGAGCAGACATCAGAGAGTGGTCCGCAACCTGCTCGTAGCGCTGAATGGCTAGTGGATATTCCTCTAGCTCCGCATGGAGGTCTGCAGCATCCTTATAGCAGGCATTCGCAGTACTACAGATTATCAATATCCATTCACTTCGAGTGCAAGATTACGAACGCAGTGGCATCTTCTTGGGAGTACCAGTCCCCTGCTCGCTCGAGGCTCTCGCAAGCTTTCCGAATGTCATCAAGCTCGTGTTGATATATCTGCGCGATCTCCTTCTCTCTATCTGCAGCTTGTCGGAATCGGCCAGATGCTGTCAAATGAGTGATTGTCTGAGACAGGGCTTGAACTGCCACTGGTGGATGAAAAATCAGTGCTGTCGGCCATTTGGAAGGGGGTAGATTTACGGTTAGGATATCCTCGTTTGTATGCCTTGGCGGCGTTCCACCAGGCATTTGCGGCTTCGTTGGTCTCATTGCACTTTTCTCTACATTCGGCTTCTCTTGCAAATGCATCGCCAGCATCCCTAAATTGTTTGTCGAGTTTGAAGGCATTGGCAGCCTGTTGATAGAGATCACCGGCTTCCTCAAATTTCGTAGATGATGAAGAAAACCACCCTGTGGATGAATTAGCCTTCTTGTCCGCTTTTTCTAGGAGGGTCTGGGCGGGTGATTTGGATGGCATCGTGGTTGAGGTGTAACACGAAATGGTGCACCACGTCCCATCGTGGCACAGATCACGTGCGGCCACATATATACAATGGCCCGCCGCGCACCAATGTTTCAATCGTCCGTTCGCCATGCCCGCTCTTTCAGGTTTCGAGAACGACCTCAGAAAGGGGGTGGAGGAACATCCAGTTAGACTGGGTGAAAAGTTCTCGTATGGTACCGCAGGTTTCAGAACCTTGTAGGTGCAAGTTACACCATGACCTTGCCCACGTCAGATCTAAACGGAGTCTAGAGGAGATAGGCTTGAATCCGTGCTCTTCAAGGTTGGTATTCTGGCAGCATTGAGGAGTAGGTCGTGCGATGGTAAGACCATCGGCGTGATGATCACTGCTTCACACAACCCAGCTGAAGTATGTCTAATGCCTCTCTCGCGTCTCGATCTCGCTCAAACCCCATACAGGACAACGGTGTCAAGCTTGTTGACCCTCATGGGGAGATGCTGGACGCTTCCTGGGAATCACATGCCACCGAGTTCGCAAACGCGCCATCCCCCGATGCGTTCATTGCCATTCTCGAAGATTTCATCCGATCCAAACAAGTATCACTAAACACACCAGCCAGAGTCGTGTATGCGCGCGATACGCGTGCGTCTAGTCCAAAGCTCGTTGCAGCGCTTCGTAAGGGTCTCGTTGCCGTGGGTGCAACTGCCACGGATGCTGGAGTCACTACGACGCCCATCCTCCACTACTTGGTAGATACCATCAATACCACGACGCAAGAGTGGAGTGTGGACACATTAATAGGAGGATACTACCTCAAGCTCAGCAATGCATTTAAAAGACTCCTCGTCCGTTCCCGCTGTCGATCAAGTGTCACTCCTGACTTAACCCACAGGCACAGAGAAACACTTCAGCCCCTTTGCTGATTGATTGTGCTAACGGGGTCGGTGCCCTAGCTGCGAAAGTACTCAATGATTTTCTCGGCAATTCACTCACTCTCGAGTTGAGGAACACATCCATAGAAAGTACGGAGAAACTTAACAAGGATTGCGGCGCCGACTATGTCAAGGTCAACCAGAAGTTGCCGCCGTCTCTTGCATCCGTGTTACAACCCGGGCAACGTGGATGCAGTTTGGATGGTGATGCTGATCGTCTCATCTACTACTACCTGGACGATGGTGGAAAGTTCCGCATGCTAGATGGGGACAAGATTACGACACTAGTTGCAAGCTTCGTCGTGAAATTAGTAAAGGACGCTGGCCTCGAAAGTAATCAAGAGAAGATCATAGTTGGTGTCGTCCAGACGGCATATGCTAACGGAAATTCTACTCGATACTTGTCGGAGGTGCGTAGCCATGCCACGGTTGGACTAAACACACGCTAATCCCCATGCAGAGGCTTCCTGTAACATGCGTCCCAACTGGCGTCAAGCACTTACACCATGCCGCAGCCGAAAGATACGACATCGGAGTATACTTTGAGGCCAATGGCCACGGAACCGTCTTGTTCTCGTCATCTGCTCAACGTAAAATTGCCTCTCACATACCGTCCACGGCTGCGCAAGAGGCTGCACTGGGTCGTTTGAAAGACGTGATTAACGTCATCAACCAGACTGTTGGTGATGCACTCTCGGACATGCTCCTTGTTGAGGTTGCGCTCTACCACATGTCGTACTCTGTGGAAGCATGGGATAACTTGTACTCGGACCTTCCGAATCGATTGGTTAAGGTCAAGGTCGCGGATAGGAACACTTTTGTCACGGAGGATGCGGAGCGCCGCTTGGTGCGGCCACTCGGTCTTCAGGCGAAAATCGACGAACTTGTACGGAAGGCGGGAGGTCGCTCGTTCGTGCGGCCGAGTGGTACAGAGGATGTAGTTAGGGTGTATGCGGAGGCACAAGGGACAGACGCGGCCGTTGGTAAGAGACTTGCTCTGGACACACGTCCAACGATGAATTTGGTTGTGCAGATCTTGCTCTCCGTGTCGCCGGGCTCGTATATGATGAGGCGGGTGGAGACCCTGCGCAGAGGCCGGCAGAGTTCAGGTGACATTAAAGGACAGAACGTAGTAAGCTCATGCATGGGTACGTGTACGTGTACTTGGGGAGCTCGACAACTTGTAAGTTGCAGTAAGTAATGGAACGAGCTCAAAGACGTAATTTGGTGCCATAGTTGGGCAACACCGCGCACGACGCGAGATGTTCCTGGTCGCCTGCTTTTCAACGATACTCCATCTCCCTCAATGTGTCGATTCGTGATCTACAAGGGCACGTCGCCCGTCCAGTTGTCACATGTAAGCGCCGTTATTGCCCTTCCACCCGCGCCACTTTCCGACGATTCGTAGCTATTGACCCGTCCGTGCCACTCTATCATAAACCAAGCTTTCGATTCACGACTTCGCCTGGATCATCGAAGGCCCATAAACGGAGACGGATTCGGCGTTGGTGCGCTTCGACACACTCACCTCAACGCATTTGCTTCAAATATGCTATCGCAGGCTGGTATGATACCATCCACGACGAAGAACTTGGAAGCCAGCCTTGCATATTCACTTCCGTGACACCAGTAACCAAGGTTGCCTACCCCGGAGAATTCCCGCTGACGCCAAAATAGGCTTGGAACAATGCCAATCTCATACGATTGGCCGAGAAGATCAAATCGCCCCTCGTGTTGTGCGTAGATTGAAAAGACCCTTGCGCCGTCTTTGGATCCTAATTTATTCAGTGCTCACGTGAGAGCAACAACTGCTGGTTCTCTATCATTAGACAACTGCCATCCTTTCGTCTTCGGTAACATCATGGTGGGCTCGGTCCTGGTCCGAGTGATAACCGGTTACTTATACTTCCTTGAACTTAGTTCATGCACAACGGTGGAATTGCAGACTTCCATCTGATTAAAAGGAGACTTCAAGAAGAATTATCAGATGAGATATTCAATGTCGTGCAGGGAAATACCGGTAGGAGAATCTCCATGGTATGGGAGCGGGAAACCTGCTTGCTGAGCAAAGGTAGATTCGGAGTGGGCGTTCGCATTGTTTCTCTCCAAGGTGAGTGTCTTGATTTGCCATCCCGAAATCTTGTATTGATTTGTTCTCAGCTGCCTGATGCGAAAGCAAAGTCATTCACATATCAAACACTGCAGCGAGCAATGCTGGACACCATTGCTGCCTTCAACAACTACGCCGATCTTGCCGACATTATCGAAGTAGGACTTCTTACAGAGTGACGCGCCACAACTTATACTGTGCTTAGCCCAGTTTGATGAACTTTTGTGTCACCGACGGTGAGAGTGTGGTTGCAACACGATATATCTCGTCTCGCCACGATGAAGCCGCTTCATTGGTAATGGACGTGCTTGAAACAATCTATTCCGTGATCTCAGGACGTTTACAGTGGTTTTCATCTGGCACGACATTCAGCGAGTACATGCAGGGTGGACACTACAAAATGACAAAGGCCGACAAGCGAGAAAACATTATCATGGTCAGTTCACATATTTTGCGTATTTGCACTTCTGACCTGTTTTAGATTGCCAGCGAGCCCCTGACATTTGAGAAAGGTGAGTATACACATGTTGATCTGAAATGGGACTCATCGCTTGCAACAGCTGACTGGATGGAAATACGAACGAACAACATGGTTGTGATCACCTCGAAGATGAACTTCCTACAGATACCCATCGTTGACAAGTTTTATGTCTCACCGTCAGACCCTGCTGCCCTCAACCGTGGAACAGACTTTGCGGCTGCGAAGGGTCTTCTTAGTCCAAGGAACACGCTCACACCCGTATCTCTTAGGGATACTGCACCACAACTGTCCATTTAACGTAGTGTTTCCGAGTGTACTCGTGTTTGTTGTAATTATCTTTGAATGCGAAGCATGTGACACTTGGCACGCAACGCGACCAACGGTGGTTCTCTAGAACACGCCAGTGGTCATCGTCCCCCATCTCTAGGCGGGGGTGGCGATCCCATCAGCGAGCAACATGAATCCCTGGATACTATGGAGTGCACTGTCCTACACAGCGAGGTACGTGCATGTCCTGCATCCATTTGTTGCCGGCTTCACCCGTTCCAGGTTGTCTACCGTGTTGCAGATATTGCTCTATCTCCCTTTGACCCTCGCAACTCTCTCCACGCCAGCGTTCCTTCTGCTTTCGCTCCTGCTTTCCGTGCATTCATTCATCCATGGCACCCTCATCCTTCTCTGGGGGTCGCAGCTGCTCTCCGTCATGCAGGTTCCCATGCACCCTTTCCTCCTCCTTGTTTCCTTCAATGCCTTCTCCCAATCTGTTCATCCAATATTATCCACTGCAGCTAGTTGGTGGGGCAAAATTTTGACACTTTCCGGACCAACCTATGTAGCCATGGAGGGCCTGTCTAGTCTGCTCTTCGCTCAAAAAGTTGGTCAAGTTGGAAAAGAGTTAGCAGACGAGGCAGAAAGCTATCAATTTGGCATCCTTATTGCATCAGCAGCAGCATACGTTGTCGCAGCGTGGTGGATTGTTGCGGTCAGTTGTTCAGTTGCCTTGTAACTCGCGCAGTGCTCATTTTCAGCTGCTTAGGCGTATCCGGCTGCAGCTACGTCACCTCTCTCTTCCACGCTGTTGGGTGTAGCATTGACCGCTTTCCTGTTTCTAACCGTAATCGGATTCCGCCTCGGCCGGACAAACATTGTAGAATCTTCGATGCTCTCCTTGTTCCTGGCCTATAATATTTGGCTCTGCGGCTTTGATCAAACATCATTCTCTGATCCTGCATCTTCATAGTATGTCACACCTGTCATACCCACATGTGTCGTGTGCTGAAGCAACGCCCACAGCGCACCGCTTTTATCTAACATCCTTCCTCATCTTCAAACACTTGTCACCTTTATTACAAATACCCTCCCAAAGCCGGTGCTCGTTGCACTCTTTTACCGACTGATCATCCTCCAGTTTGCCTCGCGCATACTTCCTACGATCGGTGCAGATGCTTGGGAGTCAGATGACTCGACAAATGATGGTTGGAATGGCAGACCCGTATGAACTTAGAATCTAGCTTTTATATAAGGCTGACTGTTGGATATGACTCACAGACATCAACACTAACACGTTTTCTACTGACATACCGACAATTGATATTTGTCATGGTGTACTCACATTTGCTGCGTGCGTCTCTTGTTCGTTCTTTGTTCCAAGGCCAATGTTTTGAATACGATTACAGTCTTGGATCCTGCATCCCAAGTCTGGTGGCGTTGGGCGAATGTCATGTTTACCCTCCTTTTATGGTCGGTAGAGCTCGTCGTTAGCCCAGACGGTGATGACGTGAGCACAAAGTGGAAAGTGGAGTAGATTGACCAGACGGTACCCTAAGGACAGCGTCACGCATATCTCAAATCAACGCGCATCATTCTGGATCAGCAGTCATTTACTTTCCATTCGGCCTCTTCTTCCGTCATCCCTTCATAGTACTCCCTCTTCCAGATCTGTGCCTTCTCCTTCACGTCCTCGAGTATTTGCTCGCACGCTGCGAAAGCTTCCTTACGATGCAGAGATGACACCACAATAACTATTGATGGTTCACCGACTGGAACAGCTCCTAGGCGATGGTGCACGGTGCACGATATGAGAGAAGGAACGTCGTGAAGCGGTGGTTGGTGTGTCGATCGAGATACCGCTTTACGGGCATCTTTGAGGATTTGCAGCATTGTTTTAATTGCAAGCTTGCTGTAAGCTTGATATTCTAAGCGTGTCACGACCTTGCCTGTGGAACTGTTTACATGGGATATCTATGGCATATACCGCGTAGTAATACCTTTGAAAGAGTTGCGGGTGGTGCCGATGAAGACGGCTGTTGCGCCGGCGTCGTCGTGCCCCACTGAGCGTATGATCGCGCCTACGTCGAGGGGATCGTAGGTCAGGACGCAGGTGTTTCCCTCCCAGTCCACCTTCGCTGCAACTGAGGTGCTCGGAGAAGCCATCGCTGGGACAAGCTGTCAGCGGTAAAATCCGCAGGGTCAGCGTAACGCTTGTCTGTTACAGTCACCAGTCTGCCTTGAGCGCTGACGCGACCAGCCTGCCCGTGCATGTTTACAACGGGCTATCGTACGCACATTTTCGCTTGGAACGTTCCTCGATTAACTCGACGTCGGCCGCTTTCTCTTACATACCGGTCGTCATCACATGGTGTTCCTATCGACGTCCACCCAGAAGTCGAGGATGCATTGGCAAATGGCCGTCCAGTAGTAGCGCTGGAGTCCACGATCATCACCCATGGAATGCCGTACCCCACCTCATTAGAGATGGCACACTCGGTCGAAAACATCGTCAGGTCCACTGGAAGTATCCCCGCTACAATAGGCCTCATCGAAGGTCGTGTCAAAATCGGCCTTCAACCCGCCGAGCTAGTGCGACTGGCAAGCCGGAGTACAGATCCTATAAAGTTGTCTAGAAGGGATATTGCACCTGCTGTATCATCCAGGAAAGATGGCGGAACTACGTGTAGTTCAACGTTGGTTTTTTCTGCGTTGGCAGGCATCAAGGCATGGTTCCTGACATCCCATTCGAGTGCTCCTGGCTCACCACCGTGATTATCAGATATTTGCCACTGGAGGGTGAGAACCGCACAGCATAACTAACGTGAATGCTCATGTATTCGCAGCCTCGGAGGAGTACATCGCGGGGGAGAGAACAGTATGTCCCATACCACTTTTTCTTTGGTATCGACTGAATTAGGGATTACCAACAGCAATGGATATTTCAGCTGATTTACACGACCTCGCTCGTTGTCCCGTGGGTTTGGTTTCAGCCGGAGTCAAATCAATCTTGGACATAGGGAAGTAAGTCAAAACATGTTCAGATCGTTTGCTTCGAGTATCGATATTCAGTGTTCATCCACAGGACGCTCGAGTATCTCGTATGTTGCATATTCAGATACCCTTTTTGGTCCACTCAAGCAGTATCTATGTAGGAAACTCTCGGAGTACCTGTTGTATCATATGGCGAGTTCAATGATTTCCCTGCATTCTACATTCGCAAAAGTGGTTTCAGGGTTTGTACAGGAGTTGTCGGTGTGGTTATGATGCTGAAGTAAGCTTTGCAGTCCCCGTGGAACATCGATAACCCAGAAGCTGCTGCTAGGGTTCTTCGTGAGGATATTATTTGGCCCCCGTCAACTATCTGGTAATCGTGATCTACAGACATACAAAGGCAGCTCGGTATGTCGAATGGTGTTCTGTTTGCTGCCCCTATCCCGGAGAAGTACGAAGCCCATGGTGTTATGCTGCAAGAAGCTATCGAGACTGCGTTACGGGAATCAGAGGAGATAGGCGTATCAAAGTCGGGGAAGGAAGTGACACCATGGCTTCTTCAGCGTGTCAGCGAGCTTACTCATGGCAAGTCCTTGGAGAGCAGTGAGCGAG
>JBBPJY010000449.1:0-18248 GCA_038088975.1 Xerocomus cyaneibrunnescens
TCAGTGGCATTACCGTTAACCTGATCAGCGTGGGGAGCGAGACGGCATCAATATACAAACCTGAAAGACGGATATCCAGATACTTAAGATGACTAGTGTAATGGTGAGCTCGAAGGAACTGGGAATGAAATGGCTTTAGTCACTTACTAGCCCTCTGCGGCGCATACTTCGTTTTATACTAATATCAGCGGCATCCCGCAGACTCGAGATATGCGGGGAGCTAGGCTGTGCTTCCTCTCTTAACCGATATTACTGGAGTCTAGTGAGAAATGTGTTCCGGTGAGTTCATGGAAAAAGTACCTTGGCGATGTGGTCAGCGAGACTGACATTGGTATCAAGACGACATCGAATTCCTGGGCTTAGACATCGATTGTTGGCGACCTAATAAGTACGCTGCAAAATTTCTGGATTTCGGAATGACGCGCGGACTGAGACAAAACAAGGAATACATTCCACGCTTAGATGGATGTCTTCGTGAGCATGGAGGGATGGTGAATATAATGCGGTTTCCATGGAGCACATTCCGAGGAAGTGAAGACCGGGTGCGATGGAGATAACTTGGCCTTTGATAGTACAGCGATCTAGTCAGGCAATGTCCGGTGCTCGTCGTGGTGTCAGTGAAGGACTCCTTGCCGACAAAGCAACTGTCTGCTCACTTTTTGCCTCAACGACGCCTTCCACCGTTTCGTTTACAGTCCATCGGCCAACGCCTGTCTCTCGACCCTCGCCATCCGGCCCAGAATCAGACGGTATATTCAAGTTCCATTCCCACGTCACCTGCCCAGTACTGGCGGTTCTGCTATAGGAAACTGATTCGCAGGTGCCTCGATGTTCAACTTTCGAGAGAATCAGACGACGATGACGAAACCGAAATCCTGTCTGCCAGCGCTTCCTTTGCAGACAACACGGACTATCACACCACCCCAAGTGGCGAGGAGAACCTCATCAGACAGCGGTGCGTCTTTTGCAGTTAGTCGACATGTCCCACTGGAGTCGACTCACAAAGCTGTCCATACGACATCGCATTTTAGTTGAAAGGAAAGGCGCCCGCTCAAGAAGCACCCCTTGTCATCCCCATGAAACCCAATCCTGGTTGGCGTGAAGCAGCACGCCGACGCTGTACAGTTTGCACCCTTGTTCAGCCTCGTAATTCCCGCACCGTGCCTTCCTTCATTCCAGATGCTGTATTTGTGGTAACCAGCGCAGACGGGAGCACGGTGGCCTCGGAACGATTAGTTCTGGTCTTCCGCTATCCGGTCTACAGATTCAAACCAAGGTCAAAGTCGAAGTCAAGCAAGATGCTTTTTGCCCAAGGGTCACACCGGGAAACCAAAGTATGATAACCAGACGGTAGGCCATCATGGAGAGCATATTGGTCGATCACCGAACAGCTCAAGTCATCGCAAGATTGTTTCAGCGTACCCACAAGTCCTCCTGGGACGAAAGTCAATGATTGCTTTTCGTCCTTGGACCCCTCCCCGCTGCCGAGATGCTTTGTTGTTCGTCCGTACAATGTTTGTCTGCCAATTGATCAGACAACATAGCGAGATACTCGTTTGAGCGCTGCACCTGTTCTACGAAAAGAAACAGAGCCAAAGTCGGTGATCGCCGCTCAGAGCATGACCCCGGCTGATTGCCACCTCGTATCTTGCAGTCCCGACCGCCACGTGTGTGGCACTCTGTCATACATTCACTGGGTCTGTTCCTGGCTGTTCGATGGTATTCCAGCGAGAAACGTGCCGAAATCTTCGCCCCACTGCGTTGGGGAACGGTCCGAGAGCCGAGCACTGCTGCACAGACAGCCACTATCGGACATGCCAAAGGATTTGAGCTAAGAAGGCGCGGTCATGAGCTGTGGTGGTGGACTGCGAAATGGCTCCCGACAGAGGTAGACCTCGGTCCATTGTAGTAGAGCATCAAACTTGAGAGTCGGGATGGATTGTCGACTAGATTACACTAGTTGCCTATGTAATTAGGCCGGATATGTAAGTTTCTGTCCCGAGTCAATGGGTAATTGGCCCGAGGACGGTTGTCAGCGGCAAGTGAGTATGCAGTGGCTCTGATCGTCCTCTATGCGTCGAGTGAGTGGCATATGATCAGCGCCTGGTGCGGCTCTTGGAGTTTGGTGGGAGCGTCCCAAGTCAGAACCAGGAAGTCGGATTATTGTGCGATAATCCAGAGATGATTGTGATCAGTATCAAAGTCGACAATGGTCGTCGAGCGGCAGCCTTCTGTCATCAAACGGAGGTGGCTTGGACGGGACGTCAAATGACGTGTTACACAAACCTCCACACTTGTCGCCTGGATAATAGCTGCGGGGGTCTGACGCGTCATCGTCCCATACGAAGGTTTAATATGCCATTTCGTCACTGATGGTGAAAAAAAAAAAAAGGATACCCAATTCGGGTATGATCCCACGACCTAGTCGACCGACATCAGGGGTATCTACTGAGAAAAACACTGCCACCACCACTACAGCCTCGCGTGCTGTTGGTCGCCGCTCTGGGCACGACCAACATCTCACCATCAACGCCCAATGCCTATCTTCGACTCCTGTGTGAATCGGTCGACTTGGGGGCCTATGCGCATATACCTTCAGAGCCGCAACCTGCCAATTAGTCTTTTCTTTCCACGGGATATCCCCAGACAGCACCTGGCACGAAATTTCAGCTGTTGCCCATATCCCAGGATGGATCATTACCTCGAACATCACACACCCGAACGAGTACATGTCTCCTGATGGATCCGGCTTACCACCAGAAAGTCGCTCAGGTGCCGCCCATCTTACGGCTCCGACATTGCTCGTGCTCGACAACCGTTCCAAGTATGACAGCCCAGGCTGCAGCTTTCTAACAGTAGACGAGAGACCGAAATCGCTTATCCGCGGGTTGTGCTCCTCGTCGATGAGCACGTTGCCCTGGTCAAAGGTAAGCCTACGCTACAAAATAAAAATCGTAGACATACGCTATGCAAGTCTCCGTGGAACACGCGAACCGAGTGTACTATCATAGATCATAAAATCAGAAAGCCGGGACGATGGAGTGTTGATGAGCACGCACGATATTCTAAGCCGGACCCAATGCCGTGTACCTGCGAACAGTCAGTGCTGTCAACGCAAATCAACCATTTTATACCTTACCAGCTTCAGTCGTTCGATCAGTGTGAGCATCTGGCCCTTGTTCTTCAGGTAGGAGTGTAGTGCCCCATTCGACATCCAGGCAAATACACCCGCAAGTGTCGGTCCAAAGCTTTGTGTGATACCGAGCAAGGGAACGACGTTGGAATGCTCGAGCCTTCTCAGAAGACCGAGTTCTCGGCGAAGCACCTGCCATGAAATGTTAATGGATGGGTTACCAAGTCGAAGGCAGAACTAACCATGTTATTTCGCTCCAGCCTCCTCTGGCTCTCCTCAGGATCCTCGGATGCAAAGTACCTCAAGGCCTTCACAGCAACCTGCGAGAGATGAATAGAGTACACACACGAAAGTGGAACCTCATACCAGAGATGAAGATCCTGGCGTGTTCCAATACCTGCACTTGTAAACGTCGCCGAATGCGCCGCCAGGGATTTGAATGGCAGAATCTCGATCTATTTTGTCTGTGAGGTCGACCAGTGGACGGGCCTCAAGTTGACACCTGGGTGAGTTCAGTCAGTCATCTCGGCCAGCGACCAATAGAGCGAAAATGAACGACTCACCGGGGTATTCGAGGGGACATGGATGTTGTACGAGCAACGAGCATTGTTTCTCCCATGGGCGAGGTTCCAAGGGACGAAACGTAGCGGATAGAGGGGAGAATACAGCTACCATGTCTTCACAGCAAGTGCACAGCTTACCGCGTGGTTCGAGCAAGGTGTGGTTTGCCATTTGGTTTGCTGTGGGTAGACCAGAAAAATGATACCAGCGATCATGACGGAGTGGAGTAAAGAACCTAAAATGGAAAGCATAAGATATTTATATCTTCCCGGTTATGGCGTCCGAAATCTCAAGTTCATGCTTTCTCTGGAAAAAAGCAGCCAACTATTCAACAAACGGGTCACCATTCATACAGAGGATATAGTTACAGCAACTTAGTGGCAAAAAGAAGGTCCAATTTGTACAGAGAATCTTATATAGAATGTTGCCTTGGCATCGTCTATCAAGCGTCCTCGTCAGCAAATCTAAATCATCGTCAGTACAGGTAACGTACTCCATATAATCAATAACTTCATATCTTCCCCAGTCGCTGTCGAGTCCCGTCGTCGGCTTCCTCCCCCTCCACGACAGGAACGACGTAAAGTTCCGCCCAATCTCCATGCCAGCTTCAGGCTCGACCTGTTCTATGTCCCGTTGCGGGGCCCCACTGGTGCTCGCGATCGTTCGGCCGCTCCTCGCCTCGTCCTCTGCCGCCTACAGCTTCAGATACTCTTCTCCTCTGACATGCAAAAACTCATCCAGGAGCATCGTATTTGGCCTTGTATGCAGCGATGACCACGTCTCCTACAGGAGCGAGTCCCCCGATGGCAAACACGATGTTATTGAACAGCATCCTTCCGATCAGCCAGGCGGGAGGTCCGCTTCGCGGGCTTTTCCGTCCACGAGCACGTAGTTGAGTGTCGCACATGCGACGTCGCCCGCACTGGGGACGATGCCAATGATGAACGTCCAGTTAAAACGGAGATCGTAGAAACTGAAGCTCTTGTTGAAGCAACAGGCCCTGCGCTGGACGGTCTTGAGATTTTGGCATCACGGGAGGGGATCTCAGGAGTGACGTCCCGCTGCCAAAAAAAAACACGAGCCCATCAGGAAGGTGCACTGCGACTCAGTCGAGCTGGAAATCCGGTACTCACCCATTTATGACGTTGTCTCCCCTTCGCGTCCATGTAGTAGTATTCGTAGAGAGGGCCTGGTGAACGCAGTACTCCGAGTGTTGTTCGAAGGGCTTGATGCCTGCGTTGCGCATGTACAGACACCATATGCGTTGGTGGTCCATGAAGATTAATGGGAGAGGTGAGGCCGTTAAAATACGACATGCGAAGGCAGAGAGAGAACAGTACCGTATTCCCTTCCCCTGCTTTCCTTCTCTATCTCGGTATGAATTACGATCACGATCCCTTTCATCGTCATGGTTAGGCCCTATGATCATTGATAATCTTTTCGCTCACCAGCTCTTTCATCGTGCTCCGTCCGCCCTCCACATCACGATCGTGATCGCGATCACGATTTTTCCTGCGCTCGTGGTCATCGTACGCATTCCTATCCCGGTCTGTTACGCGATCACCTCTTCCTTCTATGGAGAGTGCGAACTTCGTCTAGAAACCATACCTGATCTGCTCGATCCACTCTCGCCTCTCTCACTTTTCCTTCTCGCGAGGGATATAACCCATGTCTGAACCCTTTGGCTTCCTCTTACTCCCTTCATCTGACTCTCGTTTTTCGATGTACCGCATGGCTGCGCGTACTTGTAGCAAGTGCGGTTCCGTAAGGCCATTCTCCCTTCTTTCATCCGACTTGAAGGCAATAGCTCTGCCGGTCCGATCCACGCCCCGTCGTGTAGCAGCCCCGAAAGTCGACATGAGGACGGATTCATAGTCCTTGGCTGTGGTGACACCTGGCAGCTCTCAGATGTTACTTTGGTTCATCTGCTCTGAGAGGGGAGGCATGGAAATGATCTTGACAACTGGCGCAGATTCGTCTTCGTTAGCTAGAATTTCCAGAAAAACTTTTTGGTCTTCCATTCCCTCGACGACTTTGACTCTGAATTAATAAATGGAAACGGTCACCACAGCCGTCATCACGGAAGCATCTCGCTTGACTTTGACTTTGACCTTTGTTTGAATCTGTAGACCCGATAGCGGAGGACCAGAATTGATGGTATCTATCGTCCCAAAACTACCACGCTCCCATCTGCGCCGGTCACTGCAAGCGTAGAATTTGGAACGAAGGCGTAGCATGGGAAGAATGAAGCTGAACACGGGCGCAAGCTGCAGTGTGTCATCGTGCAGCTTGGTGCCAATCAGGATTTGGTTCCGCGGGGATGACAGGGTGTTGATGTCAGCAAGCCAAATATGGCAATCCGACATTGAGCCGCTCCTAACTGACAAAGATGCTGAGACATACAGATGAAATAGAATTAGAGTACATATACCAGAGAGTAGAATATTCAAATAATAATTCTTCTCCTTGGTTTCCCCCTCGTCGTCCGACCCTCTGAGTCTCACCGCTCACGCCTCGCGCACTCACTTCATAATCGTCTCCCACACTCGTAACCTCTCGACACAGGGGGGTACTTCTTGAGCGGGCACCCTTTCTTTATGTTGCCTTGCCAGCTATCATGAACAAGTTGTCTCTCATTTGTTCTATATGCGCTCCTTCATGAAATTTGCATCGCATCCACCATCCCTCCGCACTCACGAGGACATCCGCAAAAGCACCCAATGTGCCCCTTGCTTTGTCTCAGTCCGCGCGCCATTCCGAAATCGAGAAATCTAGCACCATGCTTGTTACTGTAATCGCCGACTGTCGAGGATCTCGAAGCCCAAACTCGATACCCGAGGACTAGGTCAATGTCATTCTCGCTGACCGCACCACCAAGGTAACTCCTCCATCAACTCACGGGATTACATGTCTCACTAGACTCTAGCAACGTCGCTGAATATCAATTGAGAGGGGAAGCCCTACATAGCCCTCGTATATCCATCGAGTCTGGAGGGTGCCACGGATACTGGGGCTTCTCGACGTATGCGCCGGAGAGGACTAGCGACTGACTGACGCCTTTGCGCTCCCTGTTCCTCGAGCTCACCATTCCACTACTCATCCTACGCATCTGGATATCCGTCTGTCAAGCTTTTATATCGATACTGTGTCGCTACCCATGCTGTTTGCGTCGATTATGCCATTAAGCACATAGGGAGCTCGTTCCGGGTGACGGGGATTCCGCAAGCAAACGGTGCTTGTGAC
The DNA here is from genome assembly GCA_038088975.1 of Xerocomus cyaneibrunnescens. Classification (NCBI taxonomy): domain Eukaryota; kingdom Fungi; phylum Basidiomycota; class Agaricomycetes; order Boletales; family Boletaceae; genus Xerocomus; species Xerocomus cyaneibrunnescens. The sequence continues at coordinate 6,938 of JBBPJY010000449.1, forward strand.
TGCGGTGTTAGCTGGGAACTGAATGACTAGACCTCCTGGTACCCGCTGTGCTCTGAGTATTGCAGGCCAATTCATTGTGTGAGTTCTCTCGCTGTCCTAATCACATGCCTTTGCTGATACGGTACTATGTTGCTACCCATACCAATACTGATCGCGTCGATTATGCCACTGAGCTCATAGAGAGCCCGTTTCAGGTGACTTGGATTCCGCAAGCAAAAGGTGTTTGTGACTGCGGTGTTAGCTGGGACCTGAATGACTAGACCTCTTGGTACCGCCATGTCCTGAGTATTGCAGGTCAGTTCATTGAGTGAGTTCTCTCGTCTCAATCCTCAGCCCCATGCCTTTGCTAATACAGACCACTCCGCTATGGCGAAGACCCTACGAGAAGGGCTGTCGAAGTTGAGATTGACGCTGGATTTCAAGTTGTTGAGAGATCTACAACTACTACTTACTGTCGCCGATTCAAGCAACATTTTCGTGATTGAAGCCAGAGCGGCAAACCCGTCCGATCACTGTTCGTTATTTCTCCTGAGCTACGTCGTAACGAATCAAGTATTGCGTCCGTTGATCAGTCGAACACGCTGATAGGGATCCGGCCTCCGGTCCAAGTCAATGTCCGGGTGATCGCCACGTGTTGGTTGGCGTCCAGATCTAGACCGCACTGCAACCGCATGTCGCCTTGTTCGGCTCCCACCCTCAACCTCGAACAGCTGCCACCTCTCACTTCCCCATCATCGTTTATTCAACAGTACTATGGATACAGCCAAACCTGCCCACACTATCGTGTATGTATATTCCTTTTCCTCTCATTTTCGTCAGCAATGGGCTGACCGTGGGTCAAGGGCAAAAACGATCACCATCAAAGGTACAGTTGCAGCGCTGGATCGTCCATCGCATGCGAGTGACCTTTCCTTCAGATATCGAACTTCGCACTAGATCGCGGCGCAAACCGCTAGTCCCGAGGCAGTATTACGTCCAGTTTTTGGTGGACAATACCTCGCGGTCGACGAGCAGCGCAAAGGAAGAAAATAATCGCACGTCTTGGAATGAAGATCTCTTTTTGTGCGTGCCGGCCCTTTATTTCACGCATGCGAATTGAATATTTCCAGTGATGGGGAAGATCGTTCTGTCCTCTTCATAAAGATTTACCAGAAGCACCGAATTGGAACAGACAAGCAGGTCGGAATCCTTAGCGATACCATCGGCAGGGCATTGGAAAGGTTGAAGGATGGAGGTACGAGGATAACATATCGAACATGTTGTACTGACGTGAGCTGTGCGACACAGTGCTGGAAGACACGCTGCGCAAGGATGATGGGTCCGATCTTGTAGGAGTTACGATTAAATTCGCGTTGACTGCTCAGCCACGCAGGGACGTTGATGCAGACGAACGCCAAGCTGTAGATGCCATGGATAGGGCGACTCAAGCAATCGGCAACACCGCCTCCACCCCTGCAGCCGTCAACCTCCTGAGTTCAACTGTTGACAATGCCACAAATGTCTCGATACAGGTACAGACATTCGAGACAACGTGGGGAGCTTTATTTGACAGGATGAAACTCTTTAATGACATCGTGGCTGGCATCGCCCAGGTATTTGGTGCTCAGCATCGCGACATTGTCATAGTCTAATTCTAGACAGATTCACCCTTATGCTTCGCTGGCTTGGTCTGTTATATCGGCTGCGAATCAGGTCCGTCCATTGCTTGATATTCGAATTATTATTCATATTTCACTTAGGTGCTCATAAACCAGAAAAATCGCGACAGTCGGATCATCCGATTAGCAAGCACGATGATGGACGTCTTCGCGTTTGTCCAAGACGCTGAACCGTTGAAGATAATCATGGCGCACATTAAGACTATCACACTTCTGATTCAACAAGTGACGGAGTGCGGATACTTCATCACCGAATATGCCAAACAAGCCAACTTCTGTCAGTCACCACTCGGTTCAGAACGACTGCCACTGATTTCTGTCTAGGGATCCGAACAGCAAAATATTCGATCTCTTCGATCGATGCAAGGATCGCTGACTATGAGAACAAGTTTCAAGAACTGAAGACTGCATTCTTAGAGGGGGTTGCAGTGCAGATCGAGATCACCGTCGTTCGTATGATGAATGTCGTGAATGATACTGGTAGGTCTAACTTCTTGAAATCGAGGTCTGATATTCACTAACGTTCGATCCAGCGGAATCCATTGTGTTGGACGACATACCCTATGCATTCGGTGCTAGGTTTCAGCGGGAGAAAGGATGCCTACCAGGAACGCGCGAGTCCCTACTTCGGGAGGTTTGCGACACTCTGAACAATCCTGAGGAAGATGCACCGGGGATATGCCTTCTGACTGGTGTTGCTGGATCGGGCAAGTCTGCGGTGGCTCATTCGATCGCTCGACTGTACGACGAGCAAAAGCGGTTAGGATCGTCGTATTGTTTCGCTACTACCGACGTTGCAAGGCGAAATCCGCAGAATCTTTTCAGCACTATTGCACGTGACCTCTCTGATCGTGATCGCCGGTACAAGACTGTTCTTTGGGATGTCGTCAAAGATGATCGAGCGCTTCGCACATCGCAATCGCCCATGGAACAAATCGAGAGGTTGATCGTCGAGCCTAGCAAACACCTCCATCCTATTGGACCGCTTGTCGTCGTCATCGATGCCCTAGACGAGAGCGGGGATCAACCGAATCGGCGTCAGCTTCTACGTGCTCTCTCCAAGCAACTTGCAGAGGATACCCTTCCGAAGCACCTCCGTTTCCTGATTACTACTCGCCCGGAAAACGATATCCTGACTGCATTTCCACCTTCTTCTCATATCGTCCGTAAACAAATGAGTGATATTCCACGAGATGTTGTCGATGGAGATATTGAGAAGTTCATCCATCACTCGCTTCATCTTTACACCGAACTCGAATCTTCTTGGCCAGATCAAGAATGGTGTCGACTACTCGTCCATCATTCCCAGCATCTGTTCCAGTGGGCATCAACGGCTTGCAATTTCATTGAAGGGGATGGTACCGTTGGGTTCTATCCGCGCGAGCGGCTTGAAAAACTCCTGCAAGGTGCCAACACTGCTGGTGGCCACTCGTTGGACAAGTTATACCATACTGTACTGAGCCAGCTATTCACCTCGGATGATGCTCGGGAACGTTTTCGGATGATCATGGGCGTCATCCTCACACTTAATGAGCCGTTGTCACTCAGTTCCCTTTCCTCTGTCCTTGGTGGAGACCTTAGTATTCGAGCAATTGTCAATCCCATGGGATCATTGCTGGACGGTGCCCTTGACGAAGAAAGACCCATACAACCTCTCCATACCTCATTTCGTGACTTTCTACTGGACAAAACTCGCAGTTCTGTTTTCTATGTCCCCATCGAACCACAGCATTCTCTCCGTCTCGGACAGGCATTGCTCGCATGCATGCGAAATATACTTAGGTTCAACATCTGTGACCTGAAGGACTCTCGGGTTCTCAACACTGCCATCCCTGACCTGCCGAGTCGGGTGAACAAGGCCATTCCTCCATACCTAGCATATGCATGCCAATATTGGATGCACCACTTGCAACATGTGGACTGTACTCCAGACTTGTTGAATGACATTGCTGTCTTTTTCAAGACTTTTCCCTACTGGCTTGAGGCCATTGGTCTTCTCTCTCTCTTCTCCCCCTTATCACCAATCCTGTCTGCCCTAGAGACATGTACCATGCTGAGTAAATGGGCCAAGGTAAGATCAAGCATGATGGTGAGTAGTGAGTACTGAGCAAGATTCTAGGACCAAGAGATTGCCACTCTAGCATTAGAGGCAGCCCACTTTATCCAAGTATTTGCTCCTGTCCTTAGAGAATCTACTCCCCACCTGTATCTATCAGCCATGCCACAGACCCCATCCAGCTCTCCATTATGTGCACTCTGGCTCAATCACCTCCAAAAGCATGCCCCAGCCAACCCAGGGCATTTAACCAGTTGGCCAGCAGAAATTCACACCTTGGAGGGGCACACATCTTATGTCTACTCAGTTGCATATTCACCAGATGGTACCCATGTTGTCTCTGGTTCAAGGGACAGGACTATTAGAGTTTGGAATGCAGCCACTGGACAGTGTATGGCAGGTCCATTGAAGGGGCATACAGGAGAAGTTTTCTCTGTTGCCTATTCATCAGATGGAGCTCACATCATCTCTGGCTCTGGGGACAACACTATTAGGGTCTGGAATGCAGTTACTGGGCAGTGTGTGGCAGGTCCATTGGAGGGTCATGAGGATGGTGTCTGCTCTGTTGCCTATTCTCCTAATGGGACATACATCACCTCTGGTTCAAAGGACAAGACCATTAGAGTATGGAATGCAATCACTGGTCATCATGTAGCTGGCCCATTTCAGGGGCATACAAAGACAGTCTGGTCTGTTGCCTATTCCCCTGATGGTATCTACATTGTCTCTGGCTCAGCAGACAAGACCATTAGGGTCTGGAATGCAACCACTGGCCAAAGTGTGGCAGGTCCATTTGAGGGACATATGAAGACAGTTTGTTCTGTTGCCTATTTTCCTAATGGGATCCATGTTGTCTCTGGTTCTTGGGACAAGACCATTAGGATTTGGAATGTTGTCACTGGTCAGTGTGTGGCAGGTCCAATCCAAGGACACAAAGATCAGGTCTCTGCTGTTGCTTGTTCCCCTGATGGTAGATACATCATCTCTGGCTCAAGTGACACCACCATGAGGATTTGGAATGCAATCACTGGTCAATTTGTGACAGGTCCATTTCAGGGGCATACAAGTACTGTCTATTCAGTTGCCCATTCACCAGATGGAACCCATATTGTCTCTGGCTCTGGGGACAAAAGTGTCAGAATTTGGAGTGCAAGCATTGGCCTATCTTTCACACACTCAATCCAGGGGCACACAAGTTTGGTCAACTGTGTTGCCTACTCTCCTGATGCCACCCACATCACATCTGGCTCTTCAGACAATACCATTAGGGTTTGGAATGCATTCACTGGTCAATGTGTGGCAAGTCCCTTTGAGGGGCACACAGATGAAGTCCTTTCTGTTGCCTATTCCCCTATTGGCTCCTATATTGTCTCTGGCTCCTTAGACAGAACTATCAGGGTTTGGAATATAACCACTGGTCAGTGTGCAGCAGGACCTTTTCAAGGACACACAGATGCAGTCTGCTCTGTTGCCTATTCACCTGATTCCATCCATGTTGTCTCTGGCTCAGCAGACAACACTGTTAGGGTTTGGAATGCAAGCACTGGTCAGTGTATGGCAGGTCCATTTGAGGGGCACACAAATGAGGTTGCATCTGTTGCCTATTCCTCTAATAGCATTCATATTGTCTCTGGCTCAAGAGACAAGACTATCAGGGTCTGGAATGCAACCACAGGTCAATGTGTAGCAGGTCCATTTCAAGGACATGTACATTGGGTCAATTCTGTTGCTTATTCCCTTGATAGCAGATACATTGTCTCTGGCTCTTCAGACAAGACCATTAGAGTTTGGAATGCAACCACTGGTCAGTGTGTGGCAGGTCCATTTGAGGGGCACACACACCATGTTATGTCTGTTTCCTATTTTCCTGATAGCACCCACATTGTCTCTAGCTCAGTAGACAAGACCATCAGGATCTGGAATATAGCCACTGGTCAGTGTGTTGCAGGTCCAATCCAAGGACACACAGACTATGTTAGGTCTGTTGCACATTCTTCTGATGGCAGTCATTTTGTCACTGGATCCTGGGATCACTCAATCAAAGTGTGGATGATTGAAGAACTTTTTTCTTTTGGTGATTTTCATGAAAAAGATGGTTGGATTCATTCTTCTAATGTTGGTTGCTTTGGCTGGATTGCTCCTTGGAATAGACATGCATTCCAACTTCCTATCCATTCCTCAGTGATGTCTTCCCATCCAATTTACTATGTTGACACCAGTGATAGATCTTTCCTTGGGGAGTCTTGGACCTCCTGTTGGAGCTGATTTCTTAGTTTGTTTCTCATTGCTATTCTAATTTTCATTTTCATACTTTATTGGCTTGTCCTGTAAAATAAGGGAAAAAATACAATGAGATTTTTACAGCTAAAATTGCTTATTCGCGGACTGTACTCCTCATCGACGAGCACATTGCCCTGGTCAAAGATGAGCCTACGCTATAAAATAAAAGTCGTAGACATACACTATGCAAGTCTCCATGGAACACGCGAACCGAATGTACTATCACAAATCATAAAATTAGAAAGTCGGGACGATGGGGTGATGATGAGTACACATGATATTCTAAACCGGACCCGATGCCGTGTACCTGCGAAGAGACAGTGCCGTCAACACAAATCAAGTATTTTACAGCTTACCATATTGAGTCGCTCGATCACTGAGCATCTGGCCCTTGTTCTTCAGGTAGGAGTGCAGTGCCCCATTCGGCATCCAGGCAAATACACCCGCAAGTGTCGGTCCAAAACTTTACGTAACACCAAGCAAGGGAATGATGTTTGGGTGTTCGAGCCTTCTAAGAAGTTTGAGTTCTCAGCGGCTCCATGGAATCAATAATTCATATGTTCAACGAATCTTCCTCGGTCGCTGTTCGATCCCATCGTCGGCTTCTTCCCCCTCTGCGACAAGAGCGACGTAAAGTTCCACCCATTCTCCATGCCAGCTCCCGGCTTGACCTGTTCCATGTCTCTTTGCGAAACCCCGCTGGTGCTCGCGATCGTTCGGCCGCTCCTCGCATCGTCCTCTGCCGCCTGCAACTTGATATACTCTTCTCCCCTCACGCGCAAAAACTCCTCCAGAAGCATCGCATTCCTGATTGGCCTTGTACGCAGCGATGACTACGTCTCCGACGACTGGGACGAGCCCGCCGATGGCAGACACGGTGTTGTTGAACAACATCCTGCCGATCAGCCAGGGCGGCAAGTCTGCCTCGCGGGCTTTGCGGACTACGAGCACGTAGTTGAGCGTCGCACATGCAACTTCGCCCACACCGGGGACGATGCCAATGATGAACATCCAGCCGAAACAGAGACCGCAGAAACTGAAGCTCTTGTTGAGCCAACAGGCCCTGCGCTGGACAGTCTTGAGACTTTGGTATCACAGGAGGAGATCCTGGGCGGGAGTCACGCTACAGACCAAAAGTGAGTCCACAGGAAAGTCGAGCTAAGAATGCGGTGCTTGCCTCTTTGCGACGCTGTCTCCCCCTTGGGTCCGTGTAGTACTCATAGAGAGGGTCTGGCGGGCCGTAGTGCTCCAGGTATTGTCTGAAGAGTTTGACGCCTACGTTTTGCATGTAACCCGACATCGCGATGGGTGGTGGTGATATTGAATGGCAGAGGTGGCAAGGGCATTATCGACGTGCTTTTACGTGGTCTAGAAATGGTCTGCTCAATGGGGTTGGAGGGTGTTGAACAGCGATCCAATGCTTTCTACAAACCTAGTCGCTTTCCCTGAGTTCCTTTGCACCGGGATCTGCGCTAGCGTCAAAATTGCTATGTGTCATTTGCCCCACTCCATTCTTTGCAGTGAGAAATGTGCCTGCGTGATGCCAAGGTTGTATGAGAGAGAGCTTAGTCTTCGGACGAGCGTGAATAAGCGGCGCAGGCTTTTCGTCTTCTGCGCCATCGCCTCACTTCGTCTGCAAACGCAGCCGCCTCTACTGCTTTCGTCGCACCCACCCACCGCGCCCTAGACCTCAATCATACTGTTTTCGGCACCTCACAGATCTCTCGGTTACCCCATGTGCGTAGACTCTCCTCCTGTAGCGAGCCGTCTGCTGCGAGGTGTGGCCCACCACCCTCGCAGCTCACCCCATCCTACAGGTCATGCTGCCGCTTGGGGTCGGAAAGCACTGCGCGCTTCCCCGCTATCTCCCCCATCCGCTCCTCCACAAGTTGCGTACCACGTTTAGCCACCTCCATGTACCTCAGTTTCCCCGTATACATTCCATTTTCCATTCGCTCGCTGATGTGAACGATATCCAAAGAGTACCACACCGTGGGTGCAGGTGCCAACTACATCGCGTTCGCATCCACGCACCGGCAACCTCATAGACGGATTGGGTCCCAGGCTAAGCACTCTGTCAACTCAACACACATTGGCATCCGCTGCTCCATCCCTTCGAGTTGATTGGCAACCACTGCCCGGGTTTCGCAGTACGCTTGGTTTCCACCGAGTCCCATGGGCTGAAAGGAACTGACCAACTTACTCATACACTACAGCATCGACTCGTGATTGAACGCCGTCATTATGCCAGCCCGCCTGCTGCTTCTCTTCGGACACTGGCATGCTCCGTTCTGTGTTCACTATCTAATGTATTGACGCCTGTTGGAACGGCAGCCGCGAACGAGGTGCGACCATCTTCACTAACAGAGTGCCGGGAGATCCTCGATATCCTCTTTGGCTATGTACACACAGAGATTGAAGCCTCATGCATGTACGTCGAAGGAACTACGGGACAGGTCAGGACGTCACTGTAGTCGATCCGATGGGGACTCGCGTGTAGTCGCGTGTTCACTCACGATCCCGTGTCGTCTCCTTAATCTCGGCTCAACCTTAAAGGCGCAACGATTGACACCAAGTAAAGTTCCCCACTCGGTGTGCGTAAGCCATGGCTGATATTGGCATTGAGGGTGTACTTGCCAAGCCTGGCGATCACTGGCTGAAAACATTCTTGACGTCATTCCAGTACCTCAAACCCGACAGGGTTCGCGTCCTATATCTGCACGCACCCAATCAGTGCTCTGTTTGTAGACACCGTGCGTGAGGTCAATAACCTGTACAAGACTAGTTGTTGGTATCCTTCATATTTGCTTGTATGCTACGTGTGCTAACCTCACTGTCTCAGATCTTCGGTCTGAACAACTTCGCCGCATGGGAAGTACGTAGAAATCTTGCTCTTCGTACAGCCAAAAGACCATGGGTTGCCGAAATCGCCGGAATCTGCATAGCTAACGGTCAGATGTTACCAAAGCTTATCAAGTCAAGTCGCACTTTTTTGCTGATGAATATTCACAAAGTGTACAACACCATCTCACACGAGATTGAGTCCGAATTGGTATCCTGCTGTCTCACGTACGGCATCAGACTCGTCATCTACGACCCTCTTGCGTACGTTCCTTTCCAGTTCCCGATCAAACACACAACCTATGGCAGATATTAGTTGGTGGTAGTCTGTTTGCAGGGAAGATCACCTCCGTCGAGCATCAAGCGCCAAAAGGCTATCGTTCCGATATAGGTACGCTATACCGCGCCCGTTACCATCGAGAAGGCTACTTCAAGGCTTTCGAGCTCTTCGAAAGCGTTGCGATATGCTTCCTTCTCTTGTGTCTTGGGTTCTAATACACACGATCAGTGTCGTCTTCATAGGTTAAACACGACTTGGCACTGTCCTGTTGAAGCAGAACTGCGAGGGCTCGGCAGAGGCCGCTTCCTCAGGAGTTCATCAACCCGCCTGACGAGGCCTGTAGGATCGTGAAGGCTCACGGAAGTACGCCTTTGTACTGGCGCTGAGCATATTGGAGGTTTGGGGGGGGTATATGTTTGAATAGCTTGGAGTGTAAGAATTGTATTCAAATGCAGGTTCTGATTACGATCCCTGAACAAACACACGAGCACCCGTCTCCTATGGCTCCGAAGTGCAATATAAATGCATGAGAAACCTAACACTGTTGTACCGCCAAACACGGCTGACGTCAAGGGTTCTTACTATGGGGCAGGCCACTTATCAGCTGTATGGTGCCAGCTGCCACTTCGACCACCATTTACGCCGAGGTTTTCGAGTAATCAGCAACCAACGACGTCCCATTGAATCCTGAGCACCTAGTCTTCGATGCTTGAAGCCACTGCCGGGGACATATGCTCAATACCATTTTCTGCTCGCGACGCGCCGGTCCTTGATAACGATAACGAAAGTCAGCATCATCTCAAGCCTCACGAACGTAGTAGAAATTGTTCTGGTAATACATATGCAGTCATGAGGTAATACAATACTCGCGTTGAGTCACCTCATGCAAGCCTAGGGAAAAGGCCAGGAATGTCGACTTACGATCACGAACGACGTGTTCTGCTATATCGAGGCTTCCGAGACGTTAGACGCTGGTGCACTCACGCAAACGAGGATGACTGACATCATAACCTCCCCGCTCAAATCTTTGTGTGAATCGAGTGCATGACAAATGACCGAGAGAGGATATCCGATACCCGTCGAGCATGAGATCACTCCCATGTCGATGATCAACATTGACTAGTTTATACTTTTAGTAGCCTTGACATCTTCGAGGAACAAGAAGGCAGGATAGAAAAACGACGAGATGGCCAGGGGCCATGAACGATATTCTGTTTCTCAAATCCTGTGAGTCCTGCGAGCACAACAGACACGACCCACGTGCACCCAGCCACTGTAAATGTTGGGATTATGTGCAAGCATCCTGTCTGAGTGCACTGACCTGAGAAACATCCCAGTCAATGGTCCAAGGTAGCTCAAGCCGCCGATACCTGAGAGAAACTACAACGTGAGTCGCTGGGAATCAAAGGACACATTGCGTTGAGTATATTGACACACTAGACAAGCGTCATATTAAAATCCGGGCCTACCGCACGTCAGACGGGATGTCATCACAAACGCTGCACTGGCCAAAAGATAGAAAACCGACCGGGCGGTAGGCCATCGCGAAGAACGTTTTATTCGAAATCTATCGACTATCGAACAGCTCGAGACATTGTAATATTATTTGCGACGTACCCACGAGTTCGCCTGGGACGTCAGAGGTGGATAAACTCTTTCCGTCCTTGTCATCTTTGCTACTGAGGTGCTAAAGCGCACAAGGTTTCGCATTTGTCCGTACGAACTTTGTCTACATAACATTTAGTTACGTATCAGATACCATAGCGAAATACTCGCTAGAGCCGCACCTTTTCCACGAAGAGACCAAAGGTTGATCATTATCACCTAGTACATAGCCTAACTCCCCATTGCTCGCCGTCTCGTATATTGCGGCTCCGGTGGCTATGTGCGTGACACTCTAGCAGACACTGGCTCCGCAATCGGTCGTTCAATGTTGCCCACCATTGTCATTCCAATAAGAAACAAGGCGAGAGTACCCGCTATTGTCGAGAGGTATAGCTACTCTCGGCTAGCAAACAAGAAGGTGCAGAGGAGTAAACTAGGTGAGAAGCTCACTTAGTGTGGTTGACGAATGCTGTGAGTAAGAGATGGGTCCGAGGTTGCTATAGAGGTGGTAGGCTGGGGCTTGGGCCTATAGGGCAACTGGTGGGGCTTTTACGAAATATAGTTCGTTATTCTTAGAGGAATTTATCTTCC
>JBBPJY010000451.1:0-18129 GCA_038088975.1 Xerocomus cyaneibrunnescens
CCTTCCTGGAGCAGAAGAAGTTTTTACCCCCGTTGCCATATGAGTTGACAGGACTTCTAATTCCCTCTCTCGCACTTCTTGGGATCATGAGTCTGATATCAGACACATTTAGATACTATAGCCACCCGCCACTTCGAGAGACATCTCTTGAATTATATATATACGGCACATTATGACGAGCTGGATATGTAGCGTACCGTATGTACTATTTTGCTCTTAGAAGCTAGTCAATTTCCGTCGCTCCCGTCAGTGCCTACTCCCAATCGAGAGGAAGTCGAACCCACCCCCGGGGGTCTAGCCAATGTGACCAAACTACCCCTGCGTAGTATCCATCTCTCACACAGGTGAGTTGTACGTAGCAGTGGACGATCTGCTGCGGGGATCGCATCGCTTACAAGCCGTGAGCGCCCTGCGCTGGCCTTTTTTTAATAGCGAGCATCCAGTTCGGTGTCGATGCACGACCAACCCGCGGTGGGTACTGCCCTCAGGCTTGTCTCCATATCGACGTGGAGAAAGTCACAGCGCTGGGATATAAGGTATCGCTCATGCGCCTCAATGGAAACTCGAATCATGTCCAGTGTCTCTTGCTGTACCACATGCATATCCCATAACCAGACTACGTGGTGCGTACGTTATCAACTATAATGATCCATCGACCTCGCCTTGCACCTAGTAGCGTCCGTTCACGACATAGTGACCTCTTTTTGCGCAGGGTATGATACGGCAATCTGTATAAATACCAGCAGAGCAATGCAAACGACGTACATGCCGAGGCTCGTGGACCGCAGGCTTGAGCACCCTCAGTGCCGGGCTTTCAGCCATAAGCGAGGTCATCAAACACATCCGCGATGATCTGCCGTGGTGGATAGTAAACCTTGGCCCCCCTTCCCCCCTATCAGATTGCTAACATACAGATGCTAGGATTACTACATGCCCCGGTATTAGGTCTATAGTCCGCTTCATGATACGCCATGCTGAAACTGCATCGAGACATGCGAGCAACAGTGAGTTGTGACCCCTTAATCGCTCCACGTGCTTTGGCCCACCCGCAGCATAGGATGTCCACGTCATCCAACACCATCATGACTGGCGGGATCAATCGCTGTGATTACTGAACGCGCCCATCGTCAAGCCCTGCACAAGACGTATGAGAGGGCGTAAGTGATCGACACCCTCAACGCACATGAAGTCCCTCTCCGATTTGAACATCGGGTATTACTCAATATTCTATTAATGAGTCCATCTCGGAGGACGACTAGCTTTTCTCCGTTTGCATGACTCGGCGATGGGCCTTGCATCTCAAACTGCTCATGCATGCAATGATGCAATCGGCCGAGTGGTGCGCGCGTTTCTTGCCTCGTTGGCCGTGACAGGAGCACCACCATCCCAACTGTTCCTCTGATTACATCTAGTTTCGATCCCATCGTGTCATATCTCCGCCGAAGAAGAAGATCTCCGAGACCATCACTGCCCGTGTTTACAACTACGTATGCATATGAAGGCTGGAGTCCTTGAGTCCAATGGACCTCCGGTTTACCATTTGTTATGGACAATCGTGGTATCTATGAGCTGACTGAGTATCGAGTGTCTGGTGGTAAGCGACATTCACCTCTAAGCGCTGACAGGATCAAGATACCAAGGTTGCAGCGGCCTCGCCGCTGAAAAATGTGGGTTTGAGACGTTTCGGTGTAAGTTAGCCGTATGTTTTAGCTTGTGTGGTGCTGTGCTCTTCGATATCGAGCTGCTCGTCACCGCGGTGGCGGCGGGTGCGAAGAAGCGACTCAGTCGGAGCAGGTTACTGGCGGCTGTTGTGGGTATGTGGATTTCCTATCCACACGACGGCTTACATGGAGGCACCAGAGGGTCCGTGTGTCATATCTCCGCGTGGCCAGTCCGGAGATCGAGTTTCGCCGAGCAGCCCATGACGTCTTGACATACGCCCTAGGCGATATGGGATAGGATGACGAAGGGGCATACTGAGGTCTTGTTCATTTTACGGTGATATGGAAACGATCGCGGGTAGCCTGTCGTATGGATGCACGTATATAGCTGCCGATATGTCGGTTTCCATAATGAATGTATATAAGAGGTACAATGTTGATGCGGCACAGAGTGCATGAGAAATATTTGATAACAGAAGCCATTTTACCAAGGCGGACATGGTCTCATTGCACCGATTCACAATCATTTGATCAGAACTTGTGAGGTGCGGAGTGGACTCGAGAAGGGGGGTGTGACTGATTCATTTGTGGTGACTCGCGCTGGTGCCTCCAGGGTCACCCTGGCGGACATGAGATCCTCGGATTGAAACACGACGCGCGTACCGTAACTCTCAGGAAGTGTTCGAGGTTTCAACTCAGATCGTGTTTCGGCCAACTGTCACACGGCCAGGACTTTGCTGGGCGATTTGCCGTCGACGGTCGAGCGAGGTGGTCGTGCTGGAGGATCGCAAGCAGAAAGGCACAAGTATAGATCGAAGTCTGGTGGTCATCTGTCTACATACTGATATGAGATCTGATGATGTGACCGGATGCTGACTTGATGTCAAGATCGAAGTCTGTGACAAATTCCGTCGGATAAACCATGCGCATCAACCCCGCTGCCAGACTGGCAACTGCGGATGTCTGTCCTGCGACACGAATGACGGCACTTTTGATGAGGGTTACGGCCAAAACTTGCCATGTAACAGGCAACAGGATCCATTGTCTGTGCAAGTGGCTTGGTCACGTGTATCGATCAGTCAGCCAGCACCCAGTTGGAGAGTGGATTCACAGCGGTCCAGCAGACGGTTGCCCCATGGAGGCATGTTCGGGGACATTCATTACGGAGATAGGGGGGTCGTCTCACATTGTATCGGTTCACGGGAGCTCACTTGACCGGAGGAGACTCTGGACACCGAGGGGAATCGCACGACACGCGGTCGAGCGTGCTGGGGAGGATGCCGGACACCTGCCAGATTTATTAACTCCGCTGCAACTCCGCGAACCTTGGCATTTAATTCGTATTTGCTAATATTCAGCCGGATTAGCCAAGAAAGGAAATCATCATCTGGATAGATATGGATATTTCAGGCGCACCCCCGTGGAAACGCTCAAGTTCGTCCGGGTCCTCCATCGAAGGAGCCTTCCTCGACTCTCTCGTCCGTCTCCTCCCCCACCCTCCCATGGAGCCAGCCCTCTTCGCCGACCAGAAGAAACGCAGAAAAGGTGCAACCCGTCTCTCGTGCGCCGAATGCAGACGGTCAGTCCCACCCATCACACCTCTCCATCCCTCTCATCGTCTGTCCCCCAGCCTCAAGCTGCGCTGCGACAGGAATATTCCCTGTGGCTCCTGCGTCAAGCGCGGCTGCGGTGCGATCTGTCCGGACGGTACGTCATCCGCCCCTTCCTTTCTCTCCTTCCTCGACGTAATCGCTCCCGCGCATTAGGCTCTTTGACCACTGGTCAGGGTAATCGGTATGTGTCCATCAGGCTCGTGCCACCCCCTTTACCCTCATCCATCGCAGTTTCGTCCTCGCCTCGACCCAAGAACTGCACGAAAAAATATCCGTCCTTTGCAATCGCGTTCGCGAGCTCGAGGACGCCCTGAGACATTCTCACTCCCTTGTATCACCTGATAGACATCCTCTGCTAGCGGATGACCTTCTCCAAATCAAAGCACCATTGCAAAGAGAACCACCTGGCCACCGTAATGTTCCCAGAGGCAGTATCAAGGAGGAAGAGCAAAATGGCGAAATCGTCGACGCTTTCGGCTCGCTATCAATTAACGCCTCAGGAGGGACCAAGTATTTCGGATCTATAGCAAATTCTTACGTGAGTCACCCCCACCAGGCACAAATGGACAACGTGTTTCATTGACAATTTTGTTTCCGTTTGTTTCCAGTACTTTTTACAGGTAACCTGCGTCGACGTCTCCACTGTGCGATCGATCTGATTTGAACCCAGAATGAAGCTATGGAAGTTCAGGAGTCGGAGGAAGGCCGGCTGGCCTCTCTCCAGAGTATTCTTTCACCTGAGATTCTCGCGCGGAGTGGCGCCTTTCCGCTCGTTCCAAGCTCATATCCACTCGAGCTTGAAAACGTTCGACTACGAGAACTCGTTTGGTATCTTCCAGAGGCACCCAAAGCCAGCTATCTCTGTCGGGTCTATTATATGTACGGTGCTTGGATGTGAGCGACCTCTACACACGTTACCGCACGAAATTCTCATCAATTCTTTCAGGTACACTCCGATCAGCGAAAGGGACTTCTTTGAGGAAATATATGCATTGTTTTATACACCAGACACTGGGCCGCCGTCCGATGATCCACTTCTTTCTCACAAGCTTGCGCTACTCTTCATGGTTCTCGCAATCGGAAGCCTCGTGGATATCAAACACGCAGCATACAGCCTCGAGGCAGAAAAATACCACCAGTTAGCGCGTGCTTCACTGTATCAGAGCTCGCTCTTCGAGGATCCTACTACCCATGCTGTACAAACTTTGGCATGTACATTCGTTATGTTGCGCCAACGAATGCTGATTTTCGGTCTGGTAGTTCCTCATGACCTTTTACCTTTTCTTGTCTGATAGACACGGGTCAAGTTCTGGAATGAGATGGGCCATTATTAGCATGGCAGTAAAGATTGCACAATGTGTAAGTGTCCCTCGTCATTGATCATATGTTTTAAACAAAACAGTTTTCTCGTGATCAAATCAGATTGGGCTCCGTCAGTGCCCCCCTGTTTTTTTGGGTAATGGACACTAATGCATCTATTCATTCGTTGCACAGATCGTGATCCAAGCAAATGGGGAGTGGACCAAAAGGAGACTCTCCGCCGCCGTGAATTGCTCTGGGAGTTGTTCACGTATGATCTATTGCAGGTGAGTAGGAAAAGAATACATATGCGACGAATTTTGGGTCAACGTCATCACAGTCCTGGACGTTTGGACGCCCGCCAACATTCCATCTGTCACACATTGACTGCAAGCTACCCTATTCTGACCCTGCTGATGAATCATGTGTGTACTACGCGACGAAGACCTACCCTGTCTGACGATGTTGTTATAGACCACGCTTGGAAACACCGCTTCACGTCGGAATGTATGAGTGTGGTGAACGAACAAGCATTCGGCGCAAAGACACCGACGTATGCTACAGTACTTCAATTGGACCGCAAATTGCGTGCATTTCCTGTCCCTCCTAACCTCCAAGTTGCTGGATTTGGCAATTCATCCCCTTCGGAGGCACGACAAGAGAGCGTGTCGCTGATACTACAACGACATATAGTTCTTGCTCTCCGTGAAATGAGTGAGTCCTGTCTTTGCATCACTCTCTTTCACCCACAAGCTTTCCTGCGTGATACTCATTTCATGTAAGGGGTTACTGCTGACACTGTTTAAACCAGACCTCCTCTATCTCCATCGGAGTTTCTTCGCCCGTGCTGTAACCGATCACCCCAAGGATCCACTTGGTAGTCCGTATGGGACTTCGGTCATCGCTGCTTACCGAAGTGCGGGCTCCCTCGTAGCCTTGATGCGGAATCTTCACACACAAGTCAAAGAGCTCAGTGAGCGAATGTGGTTCCTGTGGACACATATGTTTTCATGTGCGGTACGTACGCCCATTGGGTGTGGTTGAATTCCGTGATAGGAGACTTACTGACGAGCTGGTGAAATTCCTTTTGCAAAATGTAGATCGTATTGGGTTCTGTTGTTACCCGGTGTCCGTCGATGAGTTTGGCACCCTCTGCACTCGTGCAGTTGGACTCCGCCTGTGAACTCTTCTCCAAGGCAGCACGAGGATTCCGCGCTCAGCCTGTATTGGTAAACTTGTGTCCTTTGCTTCACGTCACTCTCGCCTGCTTACCTGACCCCTAGGATGTCATGATTACACTGCAAAAAAAGGCACACATTAGCTTGAACGAGTTCCGAAGGGGCAAGATCTCACCACTTGCGCGTCAGCTGTCAAATCATTCTGAACCAGAGTCACCATACGAAGAAGACGACGAACTCTCGACGCTCGGTGGGAAGACGCGGCTTGTAGCCAAGAAAGACTCGCTATCACCGCAGTCATCGCCCGCTGTTATGGATCGCTCGCCTACATCTTCGAACCCGGTAGTACCACTACCACTGGCAACCGGGAGCAATCAAGTCCACCCCACCGTCGTGGACTACCTGAAAACGTTTGGCCACAACTCCAGCTCCCACCCCAACATGCCAACGTGCGCTGGTGCATCTCCTTTCAACACTCCCATAAGAGAACAGTATGAACCGTCTGGGTATAGCGACAGCCCAGTACAAATGCAACCAATGGAATTGGTGCCTGGGCAATTCCCTAATTATTTCCCTGTCTATGACTATGCGATGGTCTCCGAGAATGGTTACGCTCATATGAACGGCCACATGTCTGGAACCCGACGAGAGTCACCAGAAGCCAACACGATGCAAAACACCTGGCAAGACTTTGTTAATGCTAGTGGTTTGAGTTTGGGCCGTAACGGATGAGTACCTTTTGCTGTTATTTTGGACTTTTGTCTTGCTACCTGAGGTTATTCCGATGTGCTGTCAAGTAGATATGTTTTTGGGACATTGCTGGCATATGCTCGTTGTATATGTATACTGTGCTCAGACGCGCTGTACATTATTATTGTACCTTAGCTTTTCTTGATACACTTTTTCTTGCTTTACACTATGACAAACAAAGCTAAACAAGGAGCACCGCATCCAGCTTGGCAGACGCGGGCAATGTGGACAACGGGCCCTTTGTTGTGTCATTCTCACTCTTCATGCCGATCTGTGGTTCTTCAAAGGCTGGCTTTGGCCGCCGACCTGTAAGACAGTGCAGCGTGATGTCCAAGCAGCGTGCTCACCGTCTACACATGTTTCCAGATACAAAGGAAGGTGGTGGTGTGCGGAGATGGCGCTTGCGGTATGTAACCGCGCCTCGTTCTCCTTCCTGCCAGCTCAAGCACGCTCATTTTATAGGCAAAACATCACTACTCAACGTTTTTACCAGGGGCTTCTTTACCCAAGTATAGTGAGTGCGACATTGACTGACCGGGGTCCTCACATACCGAGCTTCGTACATCGTAACAGTGAACCGACTGTGTTCGAAAACTATGTGCACGACATCTACGTCGACGACCAGCTCGTGGAACTGAGCTTGTGGGACACGGCCGGTAAGTGCTCCGACCGGCCACCACGAGGCCTGTGCGTTCATCACTTCTGACGTTTCAAGAAATCCCTAGGACAGGAGGAGTTCGATAGACTGAGGTCGCTTAGCTATGCAGAAACGCACGTCGTCATGATATGCTTTTCTGTGAGTTTGCTCGTTTCCGTGGATGCCAAGATCGCCCGACGTTAATCCTGGGCCGTTCACAGGTGGACAACCCAACGTCGCTCGAGAACGTAGAAACAAAAGTAAATTTGCTTTCTTTTTCATGCGCGCGTGTGACGTTGGGTTGAATGGTGTCACAGTGGATAGACGAGATTCTCGAGTTTTGTCCGGGAGTCAAGGTATTATTCGAGCCCTTTGACGCTCCGTTTAGCGGGATATGACTGAACGTTTCTCGTAGCTTGTCCTCGTCGGTCAGTCCTTTGGACTACGTCAACGGGTCGAAGCCACTGACTAGCGAATGCAGCACTCAAGTGTGACCTGAGAGACGATCGGAACGTTCGAGAGCGACTTGCTCGTTATGGAATGCACTCGGTACAGTATGAAGAGGGTCTGGCGGTCGCACGACGAATAAGAGCGTCACGGTACCTGGGTGCGTGTTTGACTTGGCTTCCCCGTCTTTCATACGGTCCTGACTAACCCCACCTCGATCGTGCATTAGAGTGTAGCTCAAAACACAATCGGGGTGTCTCCGAGGTTTTCTATGAAGCTGCGCGTGTATCGCTGAGCACACGGGCAAAGGGGCCAGGAGGTGGTTGTGCAGTGATGTGACATTAACCCCGGTCATTCGGGGTTACACTCGGTCTTTCGCATTCCTTAAACAGCGCATGCAACTCAGGAATTACTCTATTAATTGCTTTTGACTGGCACAAGACGACTTCCTGGTTCATCTGCGGATACTTGTCTCATGTCTTTGTTCTACATGTACTTCTTGACGAGTATTCTTCTCAGTCACCCATGACGATGAGAATAAAGGTGTTCATTACAGCAACCCTCCACGTATGGATACGGTACATTCTAGTCTCAACAGACGAAGAACAAACAGGTCATCACGGATCAGATGGTCTGTAGGCAAACCTCAACCTCCCGCCTCGTCCTACAGAGGGAAAGACATACGAGGGTCGTGTTCATGGCCACATATTCACGCCCATACCAGTCCCGTTTATTATTGGGGGAGTCTGGCTCGGGTATCTAAACGAGTATGTTCAGCATCAGCAAGGCAAACATGTGTTACCTTGAATACGAACCCATTGCCTTGAGTGATCAGTAAGCGGTTAAGACCCGGGTTGATGATGGGTTGTTCAGCCTCTTGCGCTTCCTTGGCACTGTCTTTCTTTGCCCGTTCCCTGACCTCCTTTTCCAGCGCCGTCAACTGGAATACAGTAAATCACAATTCCGTGTCAATGGATGGAACGAACCCTTTCCCGCATCGTTCTCGAGACCTGGATCTTATAAGGCATGTAAAAGTCGTTGAGACCATGTTGCCATGAGAGTTCCTCCACGATATCGGGCCGCAGCAAGTCGAAGCACACATAGAGGACGGCTGCGAAGCACTCCTTGTTGCCAATGTCCACAAAGTATGAAAGGAGGTCCTCTGCAACTTCGGTAGATCCCGAGGTTGCAGCCGTGATGATCGCATCTTTGTACAGCTGGTCTTGCTTCGACAAAGATATCGACTCTTCCCACCGTGAATTTTTCTGAAGGGGCGTGAGCACCTCGTACGAGTGAAATTGAAGTATCGCACCTTGTAAAGATGTGCAGCAAGTCGCCTGAACTCGAGAAGGTCGTGTTTCTCTAATCGTTGAGCAAGGGCGATGTTGTTGAAGTTGTCAAAGCTGTCGATCGAGTCGCGGAGGGTCTTGTAGTCTTCCTCTTCGATGAGTAGGGCGTTGTACGCGTCGTTGACCGCCTCAATGTTTAACTGCAAGGATTGACATATTGGGTTCGAGTGGGAGTTCACGGTTTGGAAACACTTACATTTTGAACGGCGATGAGATATGAGCGAATGAGAGGGACATGGTCGATTTGACGGAACGTGCGGACAACACGAGCGTGATCTATCCGAAGAATCATAACACTCAGAAGATCGGTCAAGAGGGTAGGTTGCTCTTGTAGGTAGAACGTGAGGGCTTTGTAGTAGCTATGGTATGCCGAATATTAGCACACGAATAGAGAACTTAAACAATGCACCGTACATTTCGACATTAGCAACGCGGACAATTACATCCTTGAACTGATTGTGTTCCCAAGCGTCAGGTGAACGTTCAATCATGGCAAGAGCGGCATTGTCCTGGTTGCATAATCGTCAAGTGAGAACGAGAGAAAGGCAGTGTGATCTCACAAATTCGTCATATTTTATGTAGAGGAAAACAAGCTCGGGCCAAAGATGCGCTTTCTCCGTAGCTCTGATGACCTGATTTACCAATGACTACGTGCATGTCTCTGAATGAAAGGATATCAACTTACCTTTGGAATGTTGATCCGTGATACGAAGAGCGTCAGGTGCTCCATAACTAGGAGCAGAGACCATTAGCAAGAGAAGAACAGCATAGACCACACGTACGTTTTCCAGGTCTATATTTGCTATAGAGAATGGAGAGTTCCGTGAAGATCCCCATCTGCAAACAATCATCATCATGACACCGGGAATAACAAAGGCACATACGTGAGCGCGCTCAAGGCTGAGTGCGGCCTCCAACAGAGTAAGGACTTCATCGAAATAGCCGCGACGTTCGTAGGATTGAAGAAGAGCAGGTAATTCCTCCTTCAAAAACGATTAATCAAAGACTGGACACCTTTGTCCTAGTGATGCACCAACCGCATGGACGACAATGTTCAAACCACAAATTTGAGCCTGCAATGCAGATCAGTAATACCCCCGTCATGCAACGGAACCAAACTAACCAGACGGAACTCAGACTTCTCAATACAAGCGGCATGAACTTGCTTCCAAACTTGAGTATTACCGGCTTTGCGAGCGCTTTCGACAGCAGCCTGGTTCTCGCCCAAGTAGATGAGAGTGGTAGCCAAGCGAGCCCAGTTGGAAATGCTCGTAAATAGCAGCCTAGCAGCCTGATAGAGCTCGTCCTCGAAGCACTTCTCTCCGACCACCAAGATGTCTGCCACATTTGTCATGCCCAAAAAGTCCTCCATGTCGTGTAGACGATCGGTCTTGGCATAAGCATACGCCAATTCGGTATCGATTTGGGGTTCACGGAGATGCTTTCGCGCCATCTGCAGGAAGCGGACTAGATCATCATGCTTGCCAGCGTGGCTCGAAATCTCGACAACTTCTGCAAAGTTCGAGGGGTCCTCGGCCTTGATGTACGAGTCTATGAAGAACAATCAGCTTGCCCTCTCACTTGTTCTACATGCCAGGCGTACCAATAGCATCTTTGATGCGAAGACCGTCAAGTTGTGCCTTCGCAAGGCGACTCCATACTTCAGGCTTGTTAACCTTGTTGGCGTAGTCCAAACCACGATCGATTGATACAATGTGCTCGACCAGTACGTTAATCGCCATGGCATGTTGATCGTACTTCTTGTATATCGTCAATGCCTCCTCGTAGAGACCGTGATCGGTCGCAATCTTGGCGATCTCGGCGACGTCATAGTTCTGGAGCTTGTTAATGTAACCCACGACCTTGCCCTTATCCGCACGAATTGCCGTCAACAGTAGGAGGTTTTGGAGATTGCGGTTGTCGCTAAATGGAGAGGGCTCAATGATAATTTTCTCCAAAAGCTCAATCAATTCAATCGGCAGATCGGCTGAAAGGAAAGCTTTGACAGTAACTGAAACGTCATCGGGGTCAGTGCACTCAGGTAGAGCGGTCGCAACGATCTGCAGGCCACAACGTTAAACACTTGCAAAGCAGAAGATGACCAAACTAACTTGATCAATAAGCGCTCTGCGATGTACGTTATCATGGACGAGAACTTGTGCCCAGAGCTCTGGCTGACGACGCTTCACGAGATAACGAGCTTGTTGTTTAAACATCGAGTTCTCGTTCGTAATGGCAATGAGCTCATCATCACAGAAGCCTTTTGCGTAGGCGATGTACGCCAAATAGGGGTCTCGGGCCTCGCAGAATTTACCAACGACGAGAGGTTCATACAGCTGCACCAATCGTTAATGAGCGACCACACGACATGGTCAAAGAACGTACGTTATTCTCCTTCAAGAATGCTTCGGGATTATTATTACTATCAATCAAGATCTTGGCCATTGCGTTGAAAACGGCAGGATCCTGAGAACCGGACTGTACGCGGGCCTCGAGCCAGGGAAGAATCAACTTCAGTCTATTCCGTTGCTCAACCTCGTGAACGAGTTCGTCGATGGGGAAATTGCCTGTCACCGATGCTAAGAGCCCTTTGATGGTTGTTTCGTCACAATCGACATCGAGCAATCCACCAATAACCTGTGGAGTTCTGACGGAGTTGACGCGTTGCACATAAACTTCGATGAACTTCGTAAGACCGTTCTGATAGAGATAAAGAACGAGATCGTGGACGAAATCGAAACGATCGCAGACTATGATGAGGGGAAGTTGATCTTGAAGTTTCGCCTCCTTCAAGAAATTCTTGACCTTCTCCGGATTGTAGTGGTTGCTCTCCCGACAGATACGCTCAACTTCACGAATCTGGCCGGTCCGGGTGGCAGCCTGGATATACTTGAAGTGGACTTCGGGATCTTCGCTGAGGTTCACAATCGACCCGAGGTAGTAGTAGAGACCTTAGACGAACGTCAGCTCTGCGACAGGATATCTATGATGGAAATATTCACCTTCAAATGTTTTGAATGACTCAAACATCTCGATCAGCTTCACAGGGCCAAGGATATCGGAGTATTTGGTCGCAATCTGAATGACGACTTGGAGATTCTGTCGGATATTCACCCTAAGCATCTCCTGCATGCATGCCATCGACTGTTCCGTGGTGAGGCGACTGAAGTAGTTAACTAGCCATTCGGGTTGGAGGCCGCCTGTATGCACAATCGCCCGCTTGATGTCTCCCAAGTCCTCGTAGTGTTCGAGAGCCTGGTAACGTTAGCAAGAAGCAGATCCCAAGTATGGAACCATGCACTTACTCTTTGCAACAGACCGGCCTTCTCGCAAAGGTTGGCAATTCTAGGGCGGTCATAATGCGTGAATATTTCATTTCCGAGGATGGCGTCCGCGACCTGCGGCGCATGGACGAGATTCATCTCGAGGAGACGAGTCTGCAGATGACCCTGCTCGGGGCGATTCTCCTTCAAAGCATCTAGCAAAAAGGACGTTGCAGGCTGGATCATATTCTGCGACATAAAGATGTCCACGACCTACAATATATACGTCACATATCGCTCCATAATTAGTCAGTTGCCCACTTACGCGCTCAATATCAACCAGCGGGCCAGCCTCGTCATTGACAAGCTGGGTGGCAAACTCAGCACCCTTGTCAGGGCTCGTTCTCATGATGTGCTGCAAAAGGGCGACATAGTCTGGGCTATATCCAACCTTCTTCGAGTACAGGACAATCTTGTCTGTCTGACCAGTCTCCGCAAAGCAGGCAATAACCTTGTTTGGGACATTTGCCCTGAGGTATACGCTCAAAGCCAAGGTCATATCGTGCAGCCGGACAATATCCCCGAGCTCTTCGCTGCAGGTGAGCTAACAACCCTGATGTTAGGAACAGCCACATCTCAAGAGGGAAGACTCGCCTTATTTTCCTTCAGCCACTTTTCGAGAAGCTGCTTACGACCCTGCTGTAATACAGGACGAGCGAGCTCCAGCGACTCAAAGTGATTGAGTTCACCTTTCTCCAACAAGATACCAAAGTATTGGAGAATAGGAGACAAGCCTCCTGGGGGGGCAGGTGCCTGCTTGAATGATTCAATCACCTGTGCTGTACGAAGGATTCCCTAGTGCCCAACAATCAGTCTGACGGTTATCAGTGGCGATCGAGTTGGGCGTACGCGAGGAGAGTTGGCAGCTATCTTCGCTGCTTCGCTGTATTGACCGGAGGAGAACAGTTGCTGGTATTGCTTGACGTAAAGATCATCCGCACCAGGTAGATTAGCACGGCTGGCGAGTTTGAACGCGAGTTCGGTGTTGTTGAGCGTGGTGAGAATGTAAGGGACGATCGTCTGCTCGTCGACGCTGACTGATAGAACTTGGCCTTTCTTGTTTACACCGATGATCCCGTGGGTGGCCTCATGCTCTGCAGTGACAAAGATCGTCTCCCCGGATATGCGATTCATATACACACATGCACCAGACTCCAGATCATACAGGTGAATGAAACCATATTTGGTGACCAAAAAGATGATACCGTGCTTTCTGGACACTTGCATGGCTACTGGGAAGTCATTGGTAGCTTCGGGGGGGAAGTAGACATCAACTGCCTTCTTCACGAAAGGTGGGTCCGGTGCAGTATGGTCAATCTCCACTACATGAAGCTACACAGCTGCTCCTGAGCAAGCATCGGACTCCTTTAATGCGCATCGCGTACCTTGGCACCCGTGGCAGTTCGAACTGCGAATGTGAAGAGCTTTGTTACGGACTGGTGACCATCGAGTTTTAATTCCGCAAACGAAGCAGCGTGTCCTTCGATAGGCTGACTGACTCCCCGCTCTCGGCTATACAGCTGCATTGCGCCTTTAACCTTGAACGCAGAGGGGTTCGTCGAATTGCTAGATATACCAACTAATACCAGCCACTTCTCATCAGAAGTTACGCGGTAGTTGATGATCTGCGCTCCTGCGAGCGTCGGATGCCGGTCGAAAACCTTTTGCGGGGATGACGTCTGGTCTCCAATTGACCAATGATACACTGAGGTCTCAGTGACCATCCCGATGCTCGTCTCGGATACCCACTTCCAGAACACGACGTCTTCGTTGTTATTATGAGACTTGACTTTTTGCTTGGTCTCAATATTGAAAATCTGCAACGTCCGGCCAGCTGCGAATGAGGCTGTTAACATCACAGCCCTACACGACGAGTTAGCACACACCCTTTAACGCGAGAATTTTTTTGGAAGGATGCATGATTGCGGAGTCAGCACTAATTGGCCGCCGAAGAACATTATTTGCGTCTGCGAGATCAATTATGACAACTTGATTCTGCTCGTTAACCTTTTCCCGTACACAAATGAAGTGGTCGGATTCTAAGGTCAAGGTCTATAGAAAGTTCGGTTGGATGTTCGTGAGTACATCTAGAACTGGCCCAAACTCACCTGAGAAACAAGGCGGAGAGCAAGAGACCAAGCAGATTGAGCACGTCATCATGGACTAGACTTAACTACGCGTACCTGGAACGAAATTGAAGCTGGTTGAACGCCCAAACTGGAGAGCTGCAGATGCTCGCAAAATGCAATGGGTTTTGAGATGTCCGTCATGATCAATGTGTCGTTAACAGCCGTACGCAACAGCGAAGGAGAAAGCTGGTTGACGTGGGTTGTCGAGACACGCAACTCAACAAAGTGACGATGGCAAGGGTAATGAAAGTTTACTGTTGTTTGTCACATGCTTCAAATCACTACTACTGCGGTGCTGATGAGACAATTATAGACCACAGCGGCACTAGGGTAGCTCTACTCCCCTGAATCGACCAGCACTTCCTCTAGTTCCTCCCCTTCTAATACCGTTGGCGGAGGCGTATTCCCATAATACAAACGCTGCGCTATGATCGCTGTTTGTTTTGCGACAGGTGGTCGGTAACACGTAGAGGATGCGTGTCGGCATCGCGACTCACCTGTGTCTACAGACAATTGAAATATCGCACAGGCCTTGAACTGCAAGGAAGACCCTCGCAGGAAGAAGTATGCTGTCCTTGATTGGTGATGTCAGCGTATATCAGTCGTAGACCAATGAAAAATCCTACTTGAAGGCGTCTCCACCCACCCAACCGATCATCGTAGAGGCACGGAATCCATAGAGTGACTTATGCTGGTAATTACTGCTCAAACAACGTGCATGAGGCCGTGTTTGATCCACAATCAAACACACAAACCTTATGAGTTGCGGGAGAGGTAGGGTACTCTCTAATCCCAGAGCGAAGAACCCTAGTAGCGAGATATAGAATTCGAACCGCCGAAGTATTAAGAATATTATCGCCGAGCAGAGTCTGAATAAAGGCTAAGTTATTTGAAAACACGAAGCATGCAGCAACTTCTTACATGACACCCGCGAGACACTCGACGTATTGCGTGTATGACGACCACTGCCAAAACGAAAATGGCCGCGGGGACGGAGAATAACTTCCTGGGCTTGTCCTCGGATGATAACGAAGACAAATGAACAATAATGCGAGCTGTTGATTGATGCCATGATGGTCACACGATCTTATTGTGTGCACACTCAGAGGGGCGTACCTGCGCGATGATCATAAGAAGAGACTGGAGCAGCAAGGCAAACTCGAATCTGGCACCCAGCCAGAAAAAACACCGAGTGATATTGGCAATCAACCTGATCGTATGTCGTATGTACTGTCAGCGTGTTGTGTGTATGGTTGTCCCAGCAGGCTCACAGAATTGCACAGACGTCACGAGAAAAACCTGTCGAATCCCTGGGCGGACATGATTAACCACACCTATGGGAGGCGTGTAAGACAGTGTAAGACAGTGGCTTACTTCTTCCTGATGATGGACGCTCCTTGGTCTGCGTAAACGAGAGGAGGGCCGACAGCCATCCCAAAGGATGAAAATGCAGCGATCCACGAAGGTATCATCGGCGTAACCAGAACGAAAGTATGCTGGCCAGTTTGAATCTGCTGAGGTGCTGCGGAGCGCCTCCCGAGTGTTCAAGTTGCCGACTCCTGAGGCCTGAGGTTTGTATGACTAACCGACGCGAACAACCAAGTGACACTACTTACACGTGCCAGCAACTGGCAGACACTCACTACATAACCATCATGTATGACTGACCACTTTAGATATGTCCCCCCATCACGGTCGTCTCATTGGCCTTGTCTGGGGTTCGCTTAGGCTGGGCTTGAGCGTTGAGCTATGCGTACAGGGGACGTGCACTTCCAGCGAATCTCCCAGCGAGCTGGGCCGCAACTAATATTAATGAAGTTCGATCGCAAGCTTCCACCCACATCGTGATCTAGATGGCAATAGTCTGCATAGATGCATACGTACGTCCCACATCAAGTGGTCGACTAACGCATTTTCATCGGCATCCAACGTAGAGTCTCATCTCGGCGTCAGAGCGAACCAGATTTAGTCCGCACCACGTCTACATCTGTTCAAGGTTTCATATTATCATAAACGCCTTCAAGTTAAAGGACTTCGTTTCTCCGCCCTCGTCACCCCCGCAATGACCACCGATCCAAGATTTTGGATTCCCACCCCGCTGATGCAGGCAGCTGAGGCGTACTCGATTCAGGCGTCACCCTGTTCATATCGAATCTTCTCTGATTGAAAACACGATTGCAGGTGCGTGACGACTGGCCATCAGTATTGTTCATTTATCCTTTCATCTACCCGGATATCATGGGTCTATGCAAGGCACTCTCGTACTGCCGGGCAGCTCCACCGACGGCTCGCGAACTACACCACCAGGTCTGTGCAGGATCCTCGGAGGTCATTACTTGCCACTGGGCATCATTGCGCTATGTAACCCACTTTTTCTTTTTCTCTCTTTGCAGTTGGAAATATCCCTCTTGAAGCATGGATCCCAGCATACCTGCAACGTCGCTTAGCTCCCTGCGGCTATCCTCCTCCCCTTTGCCTGCAAGGTGGCGTGAGGGCCATAATTCTGATCCAACCCTGCTTTCGCAGTCATCCATGACCGCACTTCTTCCTGCCTGTTGCAATACAACGAGGAGCCGAAGCAACGACATCAACATGATGCTACGCTTGCAGACTAATGAGGAGAGGTAGGCAAACGATACCTATGCCCTGGTTGTCATCCCGTCGTTGAGCTTCTTCCCATCCCACACAAAGAATTTGCGACTGCGAACATGTACCGGAGATTTCTCGAGAGCTTTCTGTTCACGAGGGCTCGTTTCCGTTCTGCTCTGCGGGTGCAGCGCTGGGATTCGAGCCCTACATAGGAACTACAGGTGGGTGATGCGTGTCCATTTTGCTCGAATCGTACCATGGAGGTCCGGAGGCTTGATCGGGTCACACGTTGCATATTTTCTAGAATGTACGCAATCCTCCCTTTTTCAATGCCTTTGACGACAAGCATATCGTAAAGCACTGGTGCTGGGTGCGTAAGCATACGAATCGGGCTTTGCAAGTGCCAAGACTAACACCAGCATGCTCACCCCAAATGGCTGTGGACGACAAGAAGTCTAGCCCTTGACCCATGCAACTTCGGTGCAGCACTTGTTCGTGAGCATTTGCGTGGATGCTGCCGCGCAGCATGGAATGCCCCTATGAATTCGACGCCACCCGATAACGGGTCTGCCATATTGGCATGATTTGAATATCGCGCTGCTCTTCATACCTGCTGCTTGTAGCTGCGAAAGAATTCGCGATTGCGGCCATGACGACAAGTCACAGAACCCGTCCGAGAAAGATGAGCCTGAATTTCTGTACGATCAGTGACGCAAAGAGTTCATGTTCCAAAGAAACTTTTGGTGGAATTGAGGATGCGTGAGATGTAATGTTAGTTGGTTCTGCTATTTTTGGGGGCGACGCACCTCGTTGTCTTCTCAAGCTGAGCCTTTTTAAAGGTTCGAGTGGGCCACTTTGAGTAGACTACATCGTGTAGCACACAGTCGCCAATCGTGCCCAGCGTTGTCCAACTCACTTCTATCCTCTCCCTCGTAAAACGCCATCCGTTTCATATCGTTGACATTTACTTCCGTTCATCATGTCTCCGCCTCTTAGCGAGCTCTCTCCTGACCAGCACTACTCACCCCCTCCCGCGACAGAAAGTCCCGAGCAGTACTATGACACCTACTCCACCCTCGTCGCCCCCACAGGCACCGTCTCTGATTTCTATACGTCTGAAAATTTGTATATGTGGCAGGACACGGACGGCATTT
>JBBPJY010000452.1:0-18073 GCA_038088975.1 Xerocomus cyaneibrunnescens
TGGGGTCTTGGGTTCCGTGGCAGGCAAAATGGACCCAGTCTGCCTCTTTCATCAAGGCAATGACTTCCTCGACTGTTCCGACAGAGGGTTCTAAGAGGGTGGTGTGTGCAGATGGCGAATTCCTGATCACATCCCTGATGTATTCCAGCTCGGTGTGCACACCTGGAAGTTGGGTTAGCCCATCTGATGGGGGCTGACGGACAGCAAGAAGGCGGAGGTTGCTGCCAGGTACCACGCCGGGATTTGGTGACAGTGAAAGGACGCTGAGAGTAGGGAGATGACGACCTCGAATACTTTATGCCCGGGGTGTGTTGGGGTTCGAACGAAGCGGGCCACGTCGCCACCTTTTTTCCCACGTGCTGGCCATTTGCTGCACCATCCTCGTGGCAGTCCGACCCTGCTCGTTCGTCGTTGCTGCAAGGGTTTTCCGTTCGTGCACGTATCTGAGCCTGTGGCCTGAGGGTTCGATCATCATCTAACGTGTGTATGCCTTTGGCCAATCTGGATAGTTCCAATCCAGCCCAAACGCTCTTAACCAGACATCGCATTGACGGTTGGGCTCAAATCTCAGCGTGGCTAACATAACCCTCGAGCACTCTGATCATCATCCAGATTGTAGTCGTCGAAGCTGTCCAGGACGACACAGCACTCGATGACTTTCGGCGACTACAATTAGGACTTGCCCAGCCGCTCAGCAGATTGGCAGACGTTTGCCAACAGCACTCGTGCTGCGGCTGATGGCCCGCCAAAATCTACCAATCCATCCATACCATCCTGCCTTTCCATCATTTCTGTCGTCCGTCAACTTTCCATCGCATTTAAATCCAAGAGACCACTCCAGGTGAAGTCCTCACCGGGTTGCGTGCCACTACTAAACCAGAGTACCCCATCATTTCTGTCGACCAACTCATGGAA
Organism: Xerocomus cyaneibrunnescens; assembly: GCA_038088975.1. NCBI lineage: Eukaryota > Fungi > Basidiomycota > Agaricomycetes > Boletales > Boletaceae > Xerocomus > Xerocomus cyaneibrunnescens. The sequence goes on from JBBPJY010000452.1 coordinate 916, forward strand.
TTCGATGCCTTTCTTTTTGGCATCCCCACGTGCTATGCTGACCACCCTGGACAGCGGAAGGCGACTCTCGTACATGCGGTAGCGTGACCAGCAATCTCGGGCTGATCATCCTCGAAGGGCATTCTGGGAGTTGACGCGCGGACGCTGGTCCAAATGTGCCTTGGCAGGTAAGTCGACGAGCTCGCCGGGTGATCATGAGGCCACCGCCATCAGCTCGCGCACCACGGTATCTTCTACGTCCCCTTTGGCTACACCCGCACGTATCCCCCATTCGCCAACTCGACCAAGCCTCACTGTGGTGCGCTTGTTGCCTTTTTGATGCACAAGTCCATGGCATGGTATACTCGTGTTTTAGGATTGCTTTGGGGCACGGGCGTTCGCGGGCTCGGACGAGAGTCGCCAACCGAGTAAGCTCCAGCTCGCCCAGTTTCGTGAGATCGTCGCAAAGCACAAATTCCAGAGGACCTTTACCACGGACTCAAATGACTCGTGTACTACACGTATCATACACTCGTAAAGGGTAGTAACATGAACGGAATGTAGGCAAATGAAAATGTCCCTCGCAAGCCCATGCTATTCGTCAGTGGATGGGAACATGAGGTCGATGGAAAGCATAGCAGTCTGTGAATTGTGTGATGAGGTATCAAGCGGCTCAGGTCTCACTTCCTTCACCGCCATTCTCTAACGCTAATCCTGTGCGATGTGGGCTTCTGTCACCGTTATTATCTCTGGCGGAACTATAAAAGATCAAGGAGATGAGTTCGACGATATTCGAGATGAGATGGAGAGGAGCATACCAGGTTCATCGATGGCAGGCAAAGCCGGTCTGACGGTATTTGATGCCATCTTCCAGTATTCATTGAGGCTTCTAGTAAACTCCTAACCAAGAATTAGTATCATAACAGAGAGAGAGCGCAAAGCGACAACAAGAAAAGAATGCTCCCGCTGGGCTTACCTGTTGGTCCCGTGCGACTAGTCTTGCTATCTCATCACTCGCCCTCTGCGCTACATGTTGAAGTTCTCTCTGGGCCCGGCTGAGTTTCGCTGTGCATCCCGATCACGAGTCACCATCGATGCCTTCAGACACCCGGAGTAGCTTAGTCGAGACGTACACGTAAACTGCCGTCTTCCCTCCTCACTCATGTCCTCTTGGAAGTGAAGCATATGACCCACTTCGCTGCGCGAAACCGTCAGCGGACACGAACCCAGACAAAAGGGAACTCGGACCGTTGGGCAGGCATGATGTATGAAGTCAGCATAGTCAAGTATGTGCGCGACCTCCGCTCGGCATGCATGCTCGCTTTGAGTAGGCCTATCATCTGACCATCCATCGCATATCGCGTCCAATCTAGTTGTAGAATTGTGCCAAAGCCATATTTATTCAACCAAACCCCTGCGTACCTGAAGGTGAAACACCAGTGAGGTCTGGCTTGTTCGCCTCGATATTCTTAGCCAACGATGGCACCTCAGGTTTTATCACGTCGCTAATGAGCGACGCTATGTTGCAAAAGAACTTGGCCATTTGCGAAAATTGGGCATCGAGTGCTGTGGTAACACGAGCGAGTTGTAGACATGGTGATCACGAACATAAATGCGGCAGTACGTACTTGTGAAGGCCTCGATTGCTTGCGTGAGCACAGGTATGGCCTTTTCTAAGGTGGCGTTCTGAAGCTCCAGTTGTTCCATCTCCCCAGTCATCCTTCTGATTGCATGCTGGGTTCCCATCAACCGCGCATGTCCTTTGTCATATGACTCTCGTGCAGCTTCGAAGTCTGCACGCGTTTGATCGACCTAGGAAGAACGTGAATCAGTCATAAAAAGGTGTCCGTAGGGTACGCACCTTAAGTTTCGCCTCGACCGCAGCATGCTATGATGGACAGGGTCACACCCACATCACTCGCTATAGATAAAAGGACTACATACCGCAGAACTGGCTGTGGTCAAGATATTGCCTGTCGCAACGTGTCTGTTTTGCTGCAGAATGAGCTTGCACTGCGCCTCGATACCCTGCATAGTTTGGTTCATCCCATTTACCACCGGGTCGTCTTTATTGAGGGTACTGTCATCTTGCCTCCCCATGGGTGCTGTCGTTGCGTTGACGTGTTCCGTGATGGTAGCGGTATGTCGGAACTCTGATGAGATGCGCCTAGCGTTGTCGAGGAAATTCTCCGTGACTTCTAACCTCGTTTCGGCACCCGATCTCCCGTCCTTTTTGCTCTGAAGTGGTACGATAAGTACTTGGGAGGCTAGAGGGTTGCATACATAACACGTACGGAGACGGAAACCTTATCAGAGTCAGGCTTGGGGCCAGATCCCCCTGAAATGAGTCGTTTTACAGCAGAAAGGAATTCGAGGACTTGCTGAGCGAGAGTGACTCCTTGATCACTCGATGCTTGCCCTGAATATTGCGTATTTTTCTCTGTGCAAATCACCAGCCGTTCATCAGAGAACGAGTGTAGAGAATCCTGTTTACATACTTGGTACAGGAGGCGAACCGTTTGGCAAGTGGTCACTCTGTCCCCTGGGCATGCCACAATGGGCATTCATAGGCACTGTGATGGAGTTGGTAAAGTTTTCTATTGTACCTGTGCCCACGCTGCCCCAGCTGGTGAGGACGTCAGTCTGATCTCCACAGTCAAATGACCAAGAAGAAATTTACCCAAATTGGAGACCATCGGCGACAGCCCTAAACTCCTTTTCTGCATTCGCAAACGACTGGAGAGTATCGGCATCATCTTGCTTGAGCGGTTGCTACAAAAGCAGTCCTACCTTTTCCATCAGGACGACACTCTGCTTGGCTTCTTCCGCTATTTTTTCTTCTTCCACTTTCCGTCTCTGAAGGGTAGCGAGGTATAATTCGTTCTGCTGTCTCACTTGTTGTCCAGTCCCGACCTGTCGGACACAGTGAAGCGCATGCGGGCATGGATATTATCAAGTATACGTCTACCTTGTGAATTGTACATTCCAAGATCTCCTGCGCAAGTGCACGAATTCCAGTAAATGCTGTCTCGCATGTCAGCGACGCGTCTCTAGCGCTCATCATCAGTGACCCTGCCATGCTGGCCGGTAACCAGGCAAGCGACACGGAAACCACGTACCTGCATATCTTGGTGAGTTCCAACACCGAGTCGAGTTCAGCCGGAAGCATGCATTCGATCTCGATGGAGGACGCGCTCTGTAGGGAGACCACCATGGCCTCCTTGATCGTGCCCGGCAATTGACTCGATCCGTTGTTGATACGCGTCATCTGGTATGAGAACGTCTCAAATGCGGTGTAGCCGTCGCCCACCATTTGCTGGAGGCATGTCTTGAACGAGGTGGGGTACTTTGCGTACTTGAACCCTACGATCGTGCTATTTTCGGAGATGAGCGCTGCATACGTAGAGGTGGTCAGCGAAGCGTTATTGATGCTTGGAAGAGGGATCACGAACAGAAATCACTTGCGCCAGAAGCGGTGACCATGAGTGAACCGAGAAGGGAGAGGGAAAGTGGAGCAGGCTGAAGGAGATCTCCCCAGTTCGTGTTGCACCACTGCATTCTACGCGAAAGAGTCGATGGGTCACTGCACGAGCATAGGCAAGGGGTGAGGTACGCACCCCACCCAGCTGTCCTCACTGACATCTCTGCCTCTAGACGTCCGGGAGACCGCATTGCGAACCTCGGCCGAGTCGGTGGTTGTCATGATGAGACGGGCTTGCCAACACGAATGCGATGAGATCTATCAATGGTTGACTGGCTTGTGGGCAAGCGACATATTTTGAGTGAGCCTTTATAAGCACGACAGGTTGGCTGCCTACCTTCTGGGGAGTGTCTCTGAAAAATTCAGAGGGCTTGCTTCCATTCCATAGTAATCTTTTTGATGCCTCTACGAGTTACTGATCTCCGTCACAGATAAGCAAGCTGAGTTGGCTGCCTGCGTAGTACTTTGGGCTGCTAGGTTTATTCGAAAAAACCAGAGCGCTACTGTATTCCATTGATAGTATCTTCCTGCGGCCGCACCGCAAGGAATTGATCTCCACCACAATAAGGAAGAAGGGTGCGCTGCTTGCCTTTTAGATCTATTTAGAGCGCTCTTAGAACCTACTTTAAGTTCCACCCCCTGGTAAACGTTTAAGATTCCAGCAAGCAGTGCGAGATAGATAAAGCCGCCATAGTCCAGACAAGGGCTGAGGGCTGTTCGATCATATGGTGCCATCAGGATCGCACTAATACCGCTGTCCGAGCTGCGACAACATGACGAGCACTATCAATGTATCCCTGAATCCTCGCGCTTTTCATGTTCCATATTGTCGTGCTGCTGCTGACCTCCGGCCATCAGTACTGCCAGTGGGCTCGAGCACCAGGACCCTAGTTCTGTGTGAATGAAGCAGCGATGTCTCTTATCGCCAGTCTCAGTGCATGGAAGCGCCGAGTTCGTGATTTGGAGCCATTTTCTCGTAGCTTCGATCATCCCGGAATCACGAACGCATTTCTTTAATATGATGTTAGACAAAGGGCGCTGTTGCAGAGTCAGAACCGATCTGGTAAGCTAGACCCTTTGACCTGCAAACGTGCGGTCGACAATGGGCTCAAGTACGTATCTGCCCCTGCGCCTTTGCTAAGTGACAAAAGGTGTATTTGGTTAATTCAGATGTGAAATATCTTGGCGAACAATCGTGCTCCGCCTTCCAACGGGCGTTGCCGAATCCAGCATCCGGCACAGCATGCTCGGTACACTCAGATCCTGTCTCAAAGTCAGGGTGGAAGAAACCAGTACAAGTTTCTATTGCTACGTTCAAGTTCATCAAGCAAGCAAGGATTGAAGCTGCGAGTACTGTATAATATCCAGGAAGCAGTTATCATACTACCAGGGGGTACGCTCGATTGACTTCTGCACTGTCGTCTTCGCATGTTGCACCACTGGAATAGACCATCATCTCTAGTCCATGTACAACGTTCCTGATTGCATGGATTTGCCCAGTATGGTTCCCTGTGGCTCTATGACTTGATATATATACTTCTTCGCACATGCTTGACTGGTGCTTCTAGGGTTTGTTTTGACTTGTCTATGTTGACGTGGTGGACTTGGGTGCTCAGTATGTCGCCCATGTGTTATTCGGAAATGGTATTGACGCCTCGGGTACATCCGCCGTTGCGATTTTGCATGTGGCCCACTGCTCCCGACCATCTAGTACTAACTCAGCAAGACTACAGGCCAGATGCATCTGTCCATCATTGACCGCACACATACGGTTCAAATTGTCTGACTTGGTAAATTGGTTCTGACCTTGTGACATTGGCCTTGTCGTCGTTAAAGGAATTTGAGGTTCGTGATTCCGGTGTGAAAGCCATAAGGAAACAGTCCCAAAGCATGAACGCCGCGAGCAAAGAGGGACAGATGAATTCGCCACAGTCTTGAGAATGGCTGGGGGTTATTCGATATTCCACCAGGGTTGTCATAACGCCACTGACACTACGAGGACAACACGATATGCCGCTATCGATGTAGCCCTGCCACCGATGCTTCTCAAGCTCAGGACCCTCGTGTGCCAGAAATGGAAATGTCTCTCATTGCCTGCATCAATCCAGGGAGGTGCTGAAATCGTGAAATGTGAATTCCAAGTCTGCTCCCGGGTGGAGGGCTCCGGAAGACACCACTTGCCAGGAAAGGAAAGCAGGTTCTGTGATTGCTAGACTGGCATGTTCAAATAGATCTAGAAGGCAGGCGGCTACAATGCCTCGTGGAGGTCACAGGAAGATACTACGATCGAATGGAAGCAGGTTCCACTATGAGCGCTCCGAGTTATTAGATCTAGAAGGCAGGCGGCATAACTTCCTTGCTTATCTGCGGAAAAATCAGAGCGTCGTGGGGGTCACTAATTACTGTGAAACGCAAGCAGGGTCACAGAGCGCCTCAAGTTTTTCGGAGAGACCTAGGAGGTGAGCAGCCAACCCATCGTACTTATAAAGGCTCACTCAAAATATGCCACTAGCTCGTCAGTTAGCCAACCTTTGACAGGTCTCATAGTATACGTGTCCGTCTCATCATGACATCCACCGACCTATCAAGGAGTACAAGTGTCAACCAGGGCAGCTTGGCGGTGTGCGTACCTTAGCCCTCGTCCATGCTCGTGCATTGACCATTCGATTCTTTCGCGTAGGATGTGGTGCAACAAAAACTGGGGAGATCTCCTTCAGCCCGCTCCGCTGTCCATCTCCCTTCTCGGTTCACTCATGTCCATCGCTTCCAGCACAAGCGATTTCTGTTCGTCATCCCCCTTCTAAGCGTAAATGACACTCCGCTAACCACCGCTGTACATGCAGCACTCATCTCCGAAACCGACAAGACTATAACGTTCAAGTATGCAAAGTACCCCACCTCGTTCAAGACATGCCTCCAACAAATGGTTGGCGACGGCTACACCGCATTCGAGACGGCATCACACGAGATGACCCGCATTAACAACGCGTCAGCTCAGTTGCCAGACGCCATCCATATGGCCGTAATGGTCATTCTACAGAGCGAATCTCCCATAGAGATCGAACACATGCTTCCGGTTGAGCTCGACTCGGTGTTGGAACTTACCGAGATATGCGTGTAGGTGTTTCCCATGTCACTGGCCTGCTTGCTGGCCAGAATTGCATCGTTGCTGACGCTGAGAGCTAGAGAAGCGTCACAAACGTGCGAGAAAGCATTTTCTGGGATTTCTGCGCTTGCGATGGAGATCTTAGAGTGTATGACTTACAAGGTAGGCGTATATTCGACAATAACCATGCTTGTCCGCGCTTCACCTTGTCCAACAGGACGGAACCACAGAACAAGCAATACGGCGGAACGAATCGTGCATTTCTATTGCTCAGGTCCAGAAAGAACAAGATGAAAAAATAGTGGAAGCAGCCAAGCAGGCATCCGACTTGATGGAAGAGGTAAGAATGCTTTTATAACAACTCCTCAGATAATATAACAGCGATACCATCCAGTCGTTTGCGAATGCAGAAGACGGGTTCAAGGCTGCTGTCAATAGTCTTCCGTCTGGGTAGGCTACTTCATCGTCATTTGACGGCCGAGACCAAACTGACGTCCTCATTAGCTGGGCCATCGTGGGCATGCATGCAGCAGAAAACTTAACGAACGCTTTCATAGCTCCTATAAAGGCCCTTTTTGGCATGGCCAATGTCAAGAGTGACTTCTCGCAAACTGGTCCGGCCCCTTTATCAGGTACGTCCACAGAATTCTGTAAACTCGCTAAATGTTGAATTACTGACAACTTGCACAAATAATACGATGGAATTTTCAGGGGAAGAATTGAGCGATCATGGCGTCGTTCACGCTCAACAGGTCCTCGGACTCGCTTCTAATTTGAAACTACTCGTTTCTCGCGAACCTGATGGCAAACTAGACTGGGATAAGATTCACGACTCCGTATGTATTCTACATGGAGCCTTCCATCGTCCCAAGTATTCATCGTGCCCCTTCAGAACAAGGGGAGCGGGGCATCGTACATCGCAACGGGATTGGAAAGAATAAAGGATAGTCTTGACAACACCAAGCCCATCTCATTACAGCTCCGAAATATCGTGGACAAAGCTGTTGTCATCGCTAGAAATGTCAGCGAGATGGCAGGGTCTATCGGGGATCAGGATGATAGTGCTCTCGATAAACACGAACTGGAGATAAATGGGATACTCCAAGCTCTCCAGGCTATCGTGACGCGGTGCAACCTCATCCTGCAGAAAATAGGAAACCCTGCGACAGGCGCTGGTACGCCACAGGACATATTGACTACAACTAGTTCTGCAGTAAGTACTCATTTCATCTCTAATAAACGATGCGGGTGCGATCCGGTTCCTTATAGCAAGCTGCGGTTGAGATGGCAAAATTTAGAGTGAGTATGCGACGGACACACCTCTTTTTTACAACTGAGTCACGTTCTCTAGGTCGATCAAACGCGCGCGAACCTTGAAGCCGCACGAGAGTCGTATGATAAGGCATCCGCACAGTTAATTGAGGGTCAGCGTGCAATCTCAAAGACGATTGAGGAGATGGCACAATTGAATCTCGAGAACGCCACATTGAATGACATCAAGCCCGTGCTTGTGGAAGCCGTCAAATCCTTCACATGTGTGTACCGCCTCCATATGTTCATGATCACCGCACCTACAACTCACATGTTACCATAGCGCTCCGTGCCCAGTTTTCGAAAATGACTGAGTTCTTTCGCAAAGTGACGTCACTGATCAATGACGTGGTGAGACCACAAGTGTCGTCGTTGATTGGGGACCTCAAAGCGAAGTCCAGGATAGTCCAGGCCGGCTACTCGCTCCAAGGTACGCATCTCTTCACCTACTTAAGCGCCTTGGTTGAATGAACCTGGCTTTGCTGCTACTAGATCGGATGCGACGAACGCTGTGTGTTAAGATGATGAGCCTGCTCGATGTGATCATGCTCGCCGAACAGATTTCACGCACATACTTGAGTGTATCAGATTTATACATCATGCCTGCCCAACGGTCTGAGTTTCTTCTTACCCTGGTTCATGCCTGCTGACGGTCTCGTGCAGAGAAGTGGGTCATATGCTTCAATTCCATGACGACAGGAGTGAAGAAGGCAAACGGCAGTTCAGGTGTACGTCTCGGCTTGTCTCTTCCGAGCGTTCGGAGGCATCATTGATAACTCGGGACCGGAATACACAGTGAAACTCAACGAGGCCCGGAAAGCAATCAAAGTAAAGGCGCAGGCTGCGAGTGACGAGATAATGAAACGTGTCACGGAGGACCAACAGGTAAGGCCAACAGGGGTACTCTTTTCTCCTGTTGTCGTTTTGCTTCTGACACATCCTTGGTTAGGCGTTTACTGACAAGATCAACAAACGCTTGGAAATGACGTCAAGCACGGCTGGGCAGTTGCCTGCGATCTGTTTTTAAACTATGTATGCTCCTATCCTATCCTGCATCTTTGATATCGAAATGTTTATCTTTTATAGCTCTACGAGAGGCGACAGTGGCAACAGAATCACACGTCACAGGTCTGCCGTCAGAAAATAGTGGTGACAGAAGTGAAACTCCCTGTATTTGGTGGATGATATCATGTGACATGCTGAGCTCCTGGTGGATCTGGGACTGCTTGATGCTTCATCATACGATTCCCGTCCTGCTATGCACCTAGGTTCTTTGTTGATTGTACAACGTCCCGGAAATACATCAGCCTCATGTTTCCCCTCCACTGACGAACAGTGTTGGCGTGTGAGAGAAGACGTCATTTCCGACCCTCCGTGCGTGAGAGGATGCCTGCAACACGCACGACTGTGGATATACCTGGGAACAGACAAGTGCCTTGGCTCGAGTCAGGTTGCAATGCAAGAGCGATGGTGACTGCGAGTCCGAAGGGAACAGCGATAAGCGAAGAGGATGAAAGATGAAAGATGAAAAGCTAGATAAGCAATATGAAGACGGCTGATGGTTGATATGTATTGGGTGTAATTGCTGCATGTCGCAGCAGAAATCTAGTCATTCGCACAGAAGAGAAGCGGGACTTATAGAAACAAAGAGTTACGTCGAGTGTGATAGAAATGGGGCACTTGATCGGGTCGGGGCGCGCGACTAGCAATAACACTCAGTCGTGTGCGGTACAACGGACTAATATATTTACCTAGCAATAACACTACATACGAGTTAGCTCAAGTAAGTAATAGGGTGTGATATAAGTAGCTCACCTCAGTCGTGTGCGGTACAACGGACTGAGGTGCTCGATAGCGAATGGTACGACTGATGTTCGGTAGGACACTACTGTGAGGTACAAGGGGGTGAAGGGTTGTGAGTTAGGTTCGTACAAGGAACACAGGAACAAAAGGGTGATCAAAGGTACGCAGTAGGGTTGAATAGAATGTCCCTACGGTCGTGTACCTGCGAGCAGTGTCGCGCATCGGGCTGTGCGCGCACCAATGGTCAATTCCGCTGGTCGCGGTGGCTGCGCGTGTGCTAGCTAATCCAACAGAGTGGTAGGCATAAAATAAAAGCATGACGAAGGATTATAATGTCAGGCGTAAGGTAGAAATGTGAAGTGGAAATGCGAATCTGTAGAATAAATAAGCTTGAGGGGTGGTGTGATATGTTGAGAGTTGTGATGTGGCTGAAAGTTTTCGTGACGACGGTAACTGTGAAGGCGGCGCGCATGCCTCTCATGGAACTAAAAACGATCAAGCAGATGGGCTTGACGATATTGGAGATAAGATAGAGGATGGAATAGGAACATACCTGGTTTATTAATCATAGGCAAAGCTAGCCTGGCTGAGTTTGATATCAATTCCTGGCCGAGGATGTGTCATAAGGTCCTATCCACGTTGCGGGTTTGTAACTTCGGCTAGTGGTTGTAACTTCGGCTAGTGTGAAGATGCTCGGCCTACGGGTGATTACATGATATGACACTAGTTGATTCACGGAGGGTGACTCCGGAAGCCCCCGAAAATGTAGCAATGCCACCTATGCACACCTATCCCTATCCATCCATACTGCCCAAGTCAACAAATGTCCAGGGCAGGAAGCAGATCATCTGACATGTCAACCAGGTCACACTCATCAGCAAGGTCTTGCTGCTCAACTAGAAGTATCATTGACCTGGTTGTCTCAACACAAAATAAGGGAAAAGCCAGGGCAACCAGTCATTGCTCCACCCCTTGAACAACATGAGCTACTGAAGAGACAGCCAAATTTGTTGGCCTTCTTGTGACTCACTGTGCCTCAGCAGGAGACAACAGCTTCAAAGAGGAGACCTTCAATCAGATTGCAAATAAACTAAATCAAAAGTTTCCTCTACAAAAGGTGAAGAAAACAGGCAGGTCATGTCAATCAAAGTGGAGCAATGTACATATCCATGTAATAATAAATTGCAAAGCTAACTTGAATCCTGTTAGATTAAGAGTGAATGTTCCTTGATCAACAAGATAAAATCTGTGTCTGGCTTATCACAGGTCTATGATGATATGGTTGAAGCTGTTATCAATGACAGTACTTGGCCAGCTTGAGAAAGCTTCTTGAAGGTAAGTATACCTTTTTGATTGCATTTATTTTTCTGATTTTTTTGTCCAGACACATCCAGCTGCTGCAAAGTACAAGGGCAATGCAAGGCCATACTGGCAGGAAGTGTCATCACTACTGGCTGCCCCTCCAAAGCAGGCACATGTCCTTTATCCCCAAGAGAAGTGTGGTTGGAAATCTCAGAAGAAGGGGACCAGTAGTGCTCCACCACCAGTGCCTGGCCACTTGGAGGTCAGTGCTGACATCAATACAAGGCTGGCTCTGGTATTAGCACCTGCATGCTCATCCACCAGTGCTGATGCAACAAGCATGATAATGAACATTGATGGCCCCAATATGAGACCTCTCACTTATGCTCTAATGAGCAATACCACTGTCAATCCTAATTTGATCCCTTCTCAAGCTCCATCGACATATCTTTCCAATAACCCCCTTTTCATGGCTTCATCATCAATGACAAGCATCAGTCAACAGAAGAAGCAGCCCAGTATTATCAGATCTGAAGCATCATTACAAAAGTGAAAGCATTCAAGTGTTGTCAAATCTGAAGCATTATTGCAAAAATGTTCTCAGTTGTCCACCTCTGTACAAGCAAAGGCTGATAAAGTGGCTATGGTAGAACAGCTAACCAGTCTCATGGACAGTATTGACCCTGCCACACTGAAACCCATCACCCTTGCATCTCTTGGGCTGCAGCTGCCACAGTCTTCATCAAAAGCCACCAATGATGACTATATTGAACAAGCTGCTGAGGTGCTTATGTCATTTGGGCTTACTCCATCTCAAAATAACGACCTGGCTAATTATATGAGTGATCCACAGAATAAGATGTGGGTAAAGTTCTTCCTCAAATTCAACAGAGCTTTCTGTGAGATGTGGATCATCAATGTGCTGGCTGAAATTCAAGCCAAGAGGGACAGTAAACAACAGTGCCACAGCATGGATAATATAGATGGTGTTGCTGGTGAACGCTGATGAACTTTGCCGATATGGTATGTGATTTTTTTTCCCTCTGTTCACAAGTAGCTGAATTTCTCTGAAGTTGTAACATGCAGCATGCACATATATTTAACTATATTGTACAGTTGACTGTGCTTGTACTTCCCTTTCCCTTGATTTATGGCAATACTCTTGCCACATTATCTCTGCAATATGATCTCATTGTTCTTATGTGTGTCTCTGCTCTGCTACATCAACTGGACCATCTGCAAGGTACCCCTATACAGCTTCATTGCCATCATCTTTGTAAGTTTGTTCCAAGTGCTCAGCTTGAAATTCTGGGGTAAAAAACATGTCTGGGTTGAGTTTCTGTATGAAGTTGTATATAGCACAAAGTACCACAGGAATGCATGTCTGTACATCCATCTGGTATTCTAAAGCAAGGAGGAGGATCCTCCACTGACATTTTATGACCCTGAATGTCTGTTTGATGACACTGCATAGGCTGGTGTGTTGAAGATTAAAAAGTTCCTTTTTATTCTTGGGGCTACCACATTCCACAATTGTAAGTATCTAACTTGGTTGTTAGGACTTCAAGTGTCAACTCACTGCAAGTTTGCTTGTTGCCATTCCTTCAGATGGTATTGTACACCCAAATATGGAACAAGAAGTGCATCTGATCCTCCAAACCTGGTGTCTGCAAGAAGGTATTTACCAGAGGGTAAATACAAGTCCTTTGAATGTGCATGGTACCACATTGTCACATTTGCTATTGTGCTATCCCAGCCTGTCACCATGTACATGAACAACATCTCAAAGTTGCACACAAACAAGCAATTTTGTAACACAAACCCCTTCTGATTTCGCATATTAGCATGTTCATCAGAGGAAACAAATGCATATATATGTGTTTCATCAACAGCTCTGATGCAGTCTGCAAAGTGCCAGAAATGAGGGTCACTAGTGATTTTCCTTGATAGAGGGGTATTGTTGGTTGATAGTATGATATTCAATGAGTAAAACAGATCTGACAAGAAGAATTTGAGTATGCACTTGAAATATCTAGTATAGTATTACATTGTCATTTATTGCCCCAATGAGAGAATCAAAACTGAAAATTTCACTTTGATATTGTGGTTGGTGAGTGTTGAAACCTCTCTTCAATGTGGGAGGTACTCAATCCTGTCACACAAGTATGTAAAAAGATGGCAAGTTGTTCTTTGACAGAGATTCCACTGTGGAACTGCTTGAAGTCATGTTCAACCATCACCTGGATAAGTGCAGCAAAGACTTTGTGTGTAACACCCAGGGATGTCTTGATTCTCATTGGATGACCATTCAAAAGTTCAAGGACCCATTCTTCACCAGTCAGGATAGATGTGTGATATGGAATTTTTTCAGTCTTTGAGAGAAAGAGTACCTGGCAGTAGTATGTTATGTGTGCAATGATGATGGTCAGCAACATGAGTAAGCAGCAATGACATTCAAGCTCAGTTTGAAGGATAACTTGTGCCTCAAGATCCATGGTGAGGAGAGCAGCATTGATTTTTATCATATTGTATCATATTTGCTATCAGCCAGATGGCAGTTGCCACTCATACTACACAGCTGCCAGGCATGTGTAACTCCACTGACAGAACAGCTGACAGTCACCATTTAAGTGAAGTACCAACTACCTAGCTGAAGTTACAACCACTAGCCAAAGTTACAAACCCACAATGTGGATAGGGCCTAAGAGATAAAGCAAGTGATGACAGGAAAAACAGTGCACCTGTTAGGCTTACCTGTTGGTCCTCCACAATGAGTTTCACAATGTCATCACTTGCCATTTGTGACTTTATCTCTATTTAAAGTGCTGTCAGTCATGTGTTGTTAGCAATGTCTCTGAATACTCAGAATAGATGGGTCAAGATGTGCACATAAACTGCTATTTGACTTCTCTGCTCCTGTCCTCTTGGAATCAAAGCATATGACCCACTTCACTACATGAGACCACCAGCAGGCATGAACCCAGGTAAGAAGAAACTTGGACTGTTGAGGAAGTATGATATACAAACTCAACACAGTCAAGTACATGCACAAAGTCTGCCATGCCAAATCTACTAGCTGAAATATGACAAAGCCATGTTTGTTTGACTAAGACTCCTGGATGAGTGTGAAGAGGTGTGCACCTGGAGGTGAGGTGTCAGCAAGGACCACCTTTGAGTTCCCCTCATGGAGCATGATAGTAACATGCATGTTATAGGGGTCATATCCACAACTGTATAAAGGGCAATTTGACATACCCATGGAGGACCCAATATGAAAGTAATGCTGAATGTTGAATTTGCACTAGTGTAGCTGTACTTCACATATAATACAGTAGATTACTTAGTACATTGGTCACATGATATACATTATATAACACAAACTCAAGTGCTGAGTTTGAATAATACTCCTGAACCAGAACTCATATGTGTGTCTAGCAACTCACATCAACATCTACATAAGTAAGTGTTTGATGGGCATTTCCCTCTATTTCAACACTGAACTGTAACATAGGTACATGAGGACTGTGGTACATGAGTAGGTAGTTATATATGGTGTACAGTAGATGCTTACCTCCAGTTGATGTTGTATGAGACTGAAGAAAGCATAGTATGTGGATGTGTGTGCTAATGGATGCTGCTATCCAAATATGGTAACCTAATGTAAGTATGAAAAGTGTCTAAGTATGTACTAGTGAATGGAATGATCTCCCACACCCAATGGCTTGTGTGAGCATGACTATCAGTGGCAATGAGGATATCATTAAGCTTGCCACTGAACTTGGTTGTGCTGTGAGGATATGTCATATCCTGGACTCACAAGTCCACCTCCAGTCCTTCCAGACAAACTTTGCTATGACCTCCAGTCTGTTCTTCCATTTCTCTCTTAGATTCCCTACTCACACTCTGACCTTTAGTAAACTATTATGACTCTCTTCTTGTTCTAACTCAGTTACTCATCCTTATGTTTCATTCTTTGCTTACTCAGAACTCTGTTACCAATCGGCATAGCTCTGAGGCTGCACTCCAGTATTACTCAGCTTCTGATATTCCAGTACATAGTTCTTTCTAACTCTGGACTTAGTCATCCAATTCTCCTCCATATATAAACTCCATAGATTCTGCTCTGTATTTCCTCAGTTTGAATATCAACATAACTTGATGTTCTCTCCATTTGACCTCAGCCCTCTAAGTTGCTGTGTGACTACTCTGACCACCCTCCAACCTCTGATGCTCCATCCACAAATTTGGGACACTGAATCCCTTGCAAGGGTGCACCACATAAGGTGAAGCCAAGTCCCATCTGACCTCCTCACAACTCTGCCTCTTTGAAGTTCATCCAACCATAGTTCAACAGTATATTTGAACTTACTCTTGCAATGGATTCCATATGACTACCTGCATCGCTTGATTGTGCACCAGAGTGATCACCAATGCTCCAGCCTCCCCCCGTTTCAACCCCTTAAACACCTTCAGCAGTAATTGCTGAGGTTCCAACATCATTGACCAGTTCCACAGTTTCTCTGCCTGGAGAAATAACTCCACATCCCAAGCACACACCTGTCTGGACTCTCCTACCCCCAGAGCATGCATCAAGGAACTGACAGACAATGGTGACAAACTCTTTGACAGCTTCTCCAAAGCATCCAATAAATCCTCCAACTCCACCACCAGTTTCTCAGGCTTCTTCAAGGAGTCCAAAGGGAAGTCCGCTGGTACTTCCACCACCTCTGGAGCATCCACCTCCTCCTAGCTGGACCTGTTATCCAAGCTCAGAAAGGATAATAAGCTCATAGTGGCCAAGCACAAGTGCTGCTTTGACAACAATCTGTGCATGTTTTGTGGACAAGCAGGACACAGGGCAAAGGAATGCACAAAGTCCACCTTGCATGCTGCTAAAGGCTGCACAATCAAGTCCAACACTCTGGAAGCCAAACCAGAGGCCTCCTCCAGGGCAAAAAAATAGGCTGCAACCTCCATGACTCCACATGGTATGAAGGTTGCATTGACTCTGCCTGTGTACCCCAGGAGATCCAACTCAATGCATCCACTCTCTCAGACTCCTGATCACTCATGCCCTTTGTCTCCCTAGTCTCATATAATATTCTGTCTTTTCCTGCATTAATAGACTCTGGCTCTTCTGATTGTTTTATAAATACAGCATTCATCAATAATAACAAACTTTTGACCTACTCTGTCCCTCTGCTTTCTCTCTGCCTGTTCAACAGAACTTCAAATGCCATGATAACTCAAGCTCTGAACCTCTTGGTCTGCTTCCCCTCTGGTGATATCACTCTGACAACATTCTACATCACCCTGCTAGATGACTCCTGTTCACTTGTTCTAGAACACAACTGGCTCACCCACCACAATCCATTGATTGACTGGGTATCAAGCAGTATCTTGTTCTGAACACCTGAGCAACCCAGTTCAGCACCTCCAAGCTCAACTCTGCAGCCTTCAGAACCAGTTCCTCTGACTGACTCTGCATTCTCCAATTCACTGTGCTTCTTCAACTGCAAGGTGCCTCCCATTGTGCTCATCAGTGCACCTGCCTTTGCACTTGCCTGTCACCTCCAGGGCTCCATGCAGTTCTCACTGTCACTCTACCTCCAGAACAGTGATCTTTGCTCCACCTCCATCAAACCAGACCCAGTCAATCTCTCTGGTGTTTCCCTAGAATATCACAACTTCACAGATGTATTCAACAAGAGCAAAGCATCCCAGCTTGCTCTGCACCATGATTTAGACCTAAAGATCAACCTGGATGAAGGAGCTTCTCCTCCAATAAGCACCACCTACTCCTTGTCTGCCTCTGAGCTTGAGGCCCTTTGGACATTCCTCAACAAACACCTTGCCATGGACTTTATCCACCCTTCCTCCTCTGCTCATGCCACCCCTGTACTCTTTGTCCACAAAAAGGACAGCTTGCTCCACCTCTGCATAGACTTCCATGGACTCAACAAGATCATGAAAAAAGACTGCTATCCACTCCCTTGCATCTCTGACCTCCTAGATGTTCTGAGCCATGTCAAGATGTACACCAAGCTCGATCTCTGGCATGCATACCACCTGGTCTGCATCACTGCCAGAGATGAGTGGAAGACATCTTTCTGGACATGCTATTGATCCTATGAATGGCTTGTCATGCCATTCAGTCTCACCAATGCCCCTGTGGT